>JASFDD010000168.1:0-42132 GCA_036937055.1 Nidula microcarpa | reverse complement strand
TAAGGAGTACAAGATGAATGTTAATGGAAAGATATATACTACGAAAAGTATAGTGTGTGGCTGAAACAAAGTAAGTACGAAAATGGAAATAGACCGGAGTAAACCTGAGTAAACCCAGAGATGAGCGGAAAATCAGGAGAGTGTCAGGATTGATTGTGAGCAGTCCGGAGATGGTGCACAATGTGCTGTATAGGGATATGACAGGATTGCATGAGAAGTCCTCATGATAGCATCAATGGTGGGATGCGAGACAACAACATGGGCAAGGTGTGTGTGTGGGAAAGACGGGGGGAGGGCGGTGCACAGGGAGCAATGAAGGCCACGGCATGCAGGGAGTATTGAAAGCTGTGTTGCACAGGGAGCAAGGAAGGCTCCGGTGAGCAGGGAGCAGGAGGGCTGTAGGGGGTGAGGACAACAGGGTGGCATGAGCTGCTGGTGGTACTGGCAACTCTTGCTTGGATCTGTCTCATGGACAGGCAGCAAGGCTTTGAGTAGAGGTTGGTAGGGTGGAGATGGATGAGTGCAAGGCCATCTGCAGATCGTGTCTGAAGTGGTAATGAACTGCAGGTTGCATTTTGAACGGTTCTTCAGCAAGGACAACATCTCTGGGCAAACCAGAGATGTCAGAGATGGGGATGTAACCAGTGAGCACCCAAGGTGGTAACAAACTGAGGGTTGCATTTGTGAGGTTCTTCAGTGAGGACAACATCTCTGGGCAAACCAGAGATGTCTGAGATAGGAATGTAACCAGTGAGTGCAACATCTCTGGGCAAACCAGAGATGTCTGAGATGGGGGTGTAGCCAGCGAGTGTGACATCTCTGGGCAAACCAGAGATGTCAATGAATGATGGAGTGGGCGAACCTGTTGACAGTGCACATGGCTGCCATGTCCCAACTCCCAGGCTCTTTATTTGCCACCACCACCACTGCCAAACAACAATTGTCTTCTAGATAACATCCAAACACCCTCTTTCTTTGCAGTCCCTACCATCCTGTTGTGTTCTGGTTTGCCCAGCGCACGATCTTTCCTTTCCACATACCTTCATGTTCTGGTTTGCCCAGTGCACAATCCTTCCTTTCCATGTATACCTTCGTGTTCTGGTTTGCCCAGTGCATGATCCTTCCTTTCCACATTCCTTTGTGTTCTAGTTTGCCCAGTGCATGATCCTTTCTTTTCACATACCTAGTACCGTAAAGGTGTTCTCTGGTTTGTCAAGAATACGATCTCTCACAGTCCCAGCTGCATCCTGAGTTGTATCACCAATACTATCGCTCACACATGCACCACTATCTCCACCTTCCTTTGTCATTGTGCACTGGTTTTCCCAGTGCACAAGAACTCCTCTCTCAAAATCGAGCTCTGGGTTACCTATTTCAGGTTGTAATACCGTGGTCAGCCTGCTCTGTGGTTTTCTCTGGTCATTTTAGGCTTCATCCTTCACAGGTGTACCCTTCCAGTAAGCAGTATTCTTATATTTTTGCATATATCGCTAACGAAGGATATTGTAGGTTTGGTTTTCTCAGGTTCTCCTAGCTTGCTAGTGCCCTCTCCGTTCCTCCCTTGAAATGTACATATCTGCTGCACATGTATTCTGAGTTTGTTTTCACAGATCACTCATATAGATGCCCATCGACCATTCTGAAGGTTATGTATTTTTGACCCCAAATGGGGACATCTTCTACACCCCCAACACTAAACACTCCATCTCTATCCCCTCTCTACCAACTAATCCCCAATGATATCTCTTTTCTGGGGACAACATTTCAGCTCGACTCTTCCAGGAGCCACAATGGTGGATGCAAGGTCATATGTGGCTGGCATTTGTTCTAACAAAGCCTGTTTTCCAAGGCTATCCACTGGAGCATCCACATGCAAGGATCACTGCTGTCCTATCTATTGCCTACATGGATGTTCTCAGCATGAAGCCCATTTATCATGTCAACCCCGACATCAGCAACAGCTGGGGAAGGCTCGAAGACAACCTTCTTACTTGTGCTACTGTGTTCATGTGTACATACAGTATTTCATGCATCAAGCCCTTCCCTCCCTCCATGTTCAGACTCTTTGTGACTCATGACTCAGCTTCTCTTACCTGTGAGGCTGCTGAAAAGTGTAGGGACTGGTTCCTTGTTTGGATTGGGCTTCTCTCATACCTTCTTGCAATTATTGAAAGGCCGTTCTTCGGCTGCAACAAGGCTACTGGTAGCAGAAACTGGTTTTGTGACTTAGTGGCTGCAGGATTCCACCAGTCTACTGTTGACAGCATAGCATTGTCGACTATCAATACATTCTCAGCAAGTGTGCCCCACACCAGTGTGATTGCGGATTGGACACAACCACATTGTAGTCTTCCACCTGTTGAATGGTATTGTAATCATCATGTACCTGTCTGGTATCCCTGGACAGTGCATTCTTGGCCAGAATTTGTGCATTTGGCACCTCCTGCCAATCTCCTGCATGCTTTATATCAGTCAAGCATTCCATCATCCCCATTGCCAGTGCCTCACGCGGAAGCTAGCAGATCAGCTCCTATCAAACAGTGCCCAGCTTATCTTGATTTCTTTATTCAGCAGAAGCAACACCAGCAGAAGCTAGAGAAGTATGAAACACCGGAAAAAAGAGATCTTCGCCTAGCATGTGAAAAGAATCTGCCAATCAGGAAAGCAGCTGTATTCAAGTGGGTTGAGGACTATGTGAATGAGAAGGACAACACCCATGTGTGGGTGCACAAGCCAGTCACTGGAAAATACAAGACTAATACTTTGCTGGAGGATTATTCTTCTGGGGAGTGGATATATAATGCTTGGGACAATGAGTGGGATGTATGTGAGATGTTTGGGGATGATATCAATGAAGATGAGTACGATGCAGACTTCATATATGAAGTTATGGGTATTTGAATAGATGGCCGAAAGACTGGTGCTGGAAGCGCTCAGGTTGATGGTGGTGCAACTACATCCCTGTCTCCTAGAGATCCTCCAGCTGCCTGTCACACCAATTATGGGCTTTCTGCCACAGAAATCAGCCAGGAAACTGTTGATGATTACATTTCTCTGCAAACAGCACAGGGCATGCCCCCTCCATCCCCCCTTATAACATCTGATGTCAGTACAGCTGTCATTGAGGAGTCAGACACAGCAGCAGCCCTGACTCTTACTCTGCCAAACATCATTGTGGACATCCAAAGACATTATGGGTTTGTCCTGCCTCTGACAGCAAGTGCAGCTGTAGAGAACTTGGCATCATGGGATGAGTGTGTGAGGGCTTCGGGTCGCATGTATGGCCTCACCCCTCCATCTCCCCCTCTTGTTGCTGCAATTTGCGAGTTTTTCTCTAACTACAGGCATGGCCCCCAGGTTGATTTGTGGGATCTCGATGGCTACAATCGTCACACCCTTGCCTGCCCTGAGATCACATCATGCATTGTTTGATTGCTAACTGGTCATTTCTTAATTGACTATTCCTCAACATCTTCCTGTATGTGGAAGCTAGCATTGAAGAATGCAGATGCAGTCCTGTATATTTGTTGTGTTATTAGCACTAGTGATATGAGTGTCTACACAGTTGCTCATATGCTCCTTCAGCAGGGTATTCGATTCCAACTCTTCAGGATCTGTGTTGGGTCCCTTCCTCTGGTTCTCTGGCCTCATGCTACACTTATATTCCACAGCAACTCTCTGGATACCAGTTTACAAGCACCGACTATGCTGCTTACATGGCGCATCGGGATGCCATCCTTAATCTTCCTCAAGGTTGTGCTGCTCTTCTCTGTGGAGGTATTGTTTGGTGCTTGGCAAAGGAAGTGCTAGGGTTTGAATCCGCATTGGGAGGACCATCCCCGGAGGTGACAGTTCAGTGGGTTGGGCTGGAGATCTTTGATCTTCCTTCACAATCTCATTATTGGGATGATGACCTGACAGAAACTGAGCTGAATGTCATTTGTGGACTTCACATGTGTCATACAGGTTAGTGCACATGTAATATGATCACTCTCAGCAGATGCTTACTTACTTTAATTGACAGACAATGGCTCCCTGCCTGCCATGAAGTCATGGTGGCCACTTCCACATAAGTGGGAAAATTGCACCACTTGTGGAATGGACTTTGGACACTGGACAGAATGGGACGAACATTGGTTCCAAAGCCGGCTGGAGGCTATTCAGAATGGTGCTCAACCTCTAACTCAGAATGCTTGGTGTGACAAGTTACGTGGTTCACCATTTGCATGCGTTGTTAGTCTTTCTCTACAGCAACATTCAGAAGCATTCTTGGATTGCAATGTCCCCTGTATATAGATATTCATTCAAACCATTACTTAGCACACTAAATCCATGTATTATATAGATATCTTGGCATCATCATCAACCATACCGCCTCCCTTAAAATGTATATAAATCAAATTTTGCTGCACTCCTCTATAATTTGAATTTCATTATAATATTGAACATGCTGATATACACTGACATAAGTGCTTGGTGCTCTGGCTTCAGGACTCAGTGCACTCTCAGTGCACACTGAGCGGGTGTCAATTGTGCAAGGCCATGTCTGCTGCCTCATGCGATTGATTTTGCCTCGTGCAAATCTTATCTTTTTAACAAATATTTACACCGGTAAAAATTTAATTAAAAATGATTCATTTTCCCTTCTATTATTTAAATTATTTTTCATTGCATTTTACATCTAAGTAAAATGATTCATTTTTCTGATGGTAAAATCTGAAGCAAATGTTTCATTTTCCCCTCATTTTTTCTTTGATAAAAATAAAGTAAAACAATACATTTATCATTGTATAAAATCTTCATAAATATTTTCATTTTACTTTGATTTTACATTGCCAGAAAGGATTCATTTTATGTTAAATTTACTGTGCCGTAAAATACAACGTAAAATTTAATCAATGATCATTGGATTTTACATGCCTTTTACAAGATGTAAAAAGGCGGGGTGCCAGCTGTGTCTCGAGCGTGATGCTACTCCACTCGATCAATTTATCATGCCCCATATTTACATCTGTGTCGGATATGGGCGACATATCAATACGTACTCTGAGCTTCTCAAGCTCAAAGAAGTACAAACATATTTGCTTAGAAGGGGGTCATATGCAAATTAACCTCAACCCTCCTGACCAGAAGTGCATTGATTAAAAATAACGAGGGGAACACGATCCGAACAAGTATGCTTAAACAGAGATCGATTAGAATGAAGAACCCCGGGTACTGTCGGCAAGGAATGCCAGCTTCAATTTGATCTGATGACCGGTCTGTCCATTCTCCCAGCAGGCTTACCCTGGATGTTTTCTTGGTTTCCGGGGTACCCGAATCATGTCATCCCGCCCCACCGTCCATTGACAGTCACCGGCACTCACCGCCCATTAAGCGCCAATTATGCAACTACTACTGCAACTCAACATTCAGCACTGTGCTCAGAGACAAACTATTTGCAGCTGAACAGTAAAATTATACACAAAAAAAGGAATACAATTTCTTATTATGCAGCAATGATGTTTTATATTGAAGTTTGAAGCGATCTTGAATTCACATATAGTGTACTAATTTTCAGCGAGTAGGCACTCCGACAATGCCAGATTAATGGCGTCGAACTATGTTGTGCATAAAGTTTAGGGATTGGCACAGTAGTCAATGTCGCAGATTAAATTCAGAATTCCAAGTTATTGGCGGGGACTTTTACCATTTACGATGTCGTGCACTTATCGCTCAGGGACATGCACCCCGCTCCCAAACATCGACGGTGCCAAGACATATATTATTGCGCGATCATCGTAAGGGATGCGCTTACCTTAGTGACTCCGAATGTTGCACATACTATGGGTGACCAGGTGTTTGAATCATTTTGACCATTTCGAAAATTAAAAAATGTTCCCGTGCTCCTATCCCTTAGATATTTGCTATAATTATGTTCAGCCTTCTGATCTACATGAATATAAATTTGTTTTGTGGATAAAGTGCGATGAACGAGTGTAGGAGCATTTCCGTTTCTCGGAGTCGTGAATTTAGGGTGTTTGAATCGATTGTCACGGCGTCGTCACGATGGATTTTGGCACTCCGAATGTCGGCAGAGTGGCATTACCATCGCATCACAAGCGCAAGGTGAGCGCAAAACTGACTGCCCTTCGATGTTTCGTCGTTTGAGAACAAATACACAGTAATCCATTTTAAAAACTATCTAAGAGGATACATAGTGTGATTATAAGAGGATGGAATATTACTATGGTATAATTAGGGATGTTAAGTTTGAGAGTAGATCGGATAGGGAGGGACATGCAACCTCTGGATTGTTATAATGGAGCTGTGCATTGTAGCACGATCATGTACCTTGGTCTTTACCATTCTCGAAGTTGCTGAACGGCGCCCTTGACTGTGCCAGTGTTCTCGTCGTTGCGGACTTCAAACTCCGCTTCAACCAGGTACAGTCGCATCACGCTGAGAACCTCGTCGTTCATTCTTTTCTTCATTATTCTCCAAGTTCTTCATCCTTCACAGAGAAAGTTGACAGCCCAACTCCATATATATGTAGCTACTCGCTGGTCCTTTTTTGAGAAAATCACACAGGAGGATCGGATTAGATCTTGCTTTTGATGCTATTACACTAAGCTATTTGATGTAATGAAAAACAGTCTTTTCTTTTTCAAAGCACTGTTGAATGACATTTCGTGAAAAAAACTTGGCAACACTAAAGAGTAAGTCAATCTTGACCTAAACAAAAAAATCCAAGCCCAGAGAATGGTTGTGGCCAGAGTTATTGGACTAATTCAAACACCGGTCACGATTCAAACACCTGGTCACCCATAGTACCATTCCAATGACGTCGCAATATTCATTAATGTCAGCTATTTATGGAGTATCTTGGGAGGAACTACATAGCTATGGGCCTTATCCAGAGCCACAACATGCATAGGAAATGTGATTGTGAGGACTTAAAATGTAAGGGGATTGAATGATTAAGTGTGTCTGAAAGCATAGGAGAGGCAGGAGAGGTAGGATTTGACGGGAACAGCATGTCCGGATCTAAAGACCCTGGGAGTGTGTCCCTAAACAGGTGGTTAACCGAGAAGATGCCACATCATACATTAATTTGAACCTGGCATTCCTCGCCGACGGTACCCGGGTCCAATGCTAAAGACTAATATCGGGCCCGGATTGCCCTTACAAGGTATGTACATAATATGAATGAAATGAAGTCTATATCGCAGGAGACTGATTCTGTTGCCTAAAGAGAGCAAATTTCTGTTCGCTTTTCGCCCGGCTCAGACAACCGATATGCCTCCATTCTAAGGCAAGCCAAGTAATAATAGAATCTAATGTGTTATGGTCAAATTCTTTATTTCCGAGCGCTTTATTCGACTTGAAATCTGCCATTAACGCGAGGCGATCTTCCTGTCATCCTAGTAACTTCAGCGTCTAGTGCGATGACAAATTGAAGTGTCAGTGTATACTAATCATTGAGTGCAACCAGGTAAATGTCGCAGATTGCTAGATAGTATCCAGGACACCCGTCAGCAAATTTGCTTGAAATTGAGGAATGCCCGTTTGGGCTCTGTATTTGTCGTTGAAACATGAAAAGGATGAGTTCACTGTAGGGGCTTACTTAGTAGTAATTCACGATATTGCTGTCCAATAGAGAAAACAGCAAAAATGAATTGTTGAATCCGTACTTTCTGAAATCAATATTTATTGCAGTCACAAAAGACGAGCTAATATTTATATTGCCCAGCTAACATAGCCAAAGATGTCCGGCGATAAAATTGGGCACTGGCGACATCAGCAAACTCTGATTTTTTGAATGAAATAAGCTCTATGGAACTCTACAGAACTCTATGAAGACCCCCCCCAGCCCTCTGTAGACTCGGAAGCCCATAGAGAAGGATTATTAGCTGCGCAGATGATTGATTCTGCGAAGCACTGTGCAACTCTGCACATGGTTCGCAGATGAATCAGAGTCTGCTGATGGAATTGCACAGGTTCAATGTCCCATAGTAAACTTCTATGGTTTTCTGACGAGCGAAAAATTGAAGCTAGGCAATATCAGTACTATAGTATTCGCAAGGTCAGGACTCAACTCAAGTACACACATACAACTCGTCCAGTGAAACTAAGAAAGTAGTAAGACAAAATTGAATGGCTGGGCTCAATTTGATTTTGATTTTTGTAGTCGTAGAAATGATCTACGATCATATCACGGTTGGTGCTGGTCGGGGATCCGCGTGCGCGGGAACGCGGCGCGGCGCGACGTGTCCGCGAAGGTGCGCGAGGCTAGGTAAGCGGGTTGGAGTCCCGACAGCTCTTCCAAAGTTCAGTGTTTCAGCGACTGCAACTTCGAATTCCCCCGACGAGCCCAAGTCTTCATGGCTGTATTGTTTAAGGATATCGCGCCCGATATTCGGACGTGAATTTTCACGAAAGCAACGGCCAGCACAATGGCAATGGTGCTAAAGTGAAATTCTGTGAAGGGATAGTGAATCTACAACGGTTGCGAATGCATCATCTGTGAGTCCTGTGTATTCCACTGTTAGTATGAATGATACTCACTTGCTTCCTTCTTATTGAAAGTCGAATGCGACGCTTCCGTTTGCTGAAGTGCTTATGCGGGCTACGAATCGAGAGGATCATCCTCGCCATTCAGACCCATCTTCGAGTTATAAGTCTCTCTTTCGTCTATGTTGCTCAGGCGCTCTTGAAATATTTCAGCTCGTTTTTTCCCTTTGTGGCTCGACAGATGCAGATGGCTGAATATCCGAACGCTCAATCAATGTTGACTGCTTTGTCTAAGGCTGGACAACGTTATCAGTCGACACTGGTGTCAGTTTATGAGAGCTTCACATAGTTTATATGAACAGATCGGGACCTGCACGACCTAAAGTTATCTTTGTTATACGACACTTTTTGGACCCCGTACTGATGCAGCATTGCTTTTCAGGGAATATGCGCTGGTGTCCGACGCAACCCAATCTTGTACTTGAGAACGACCTGATAATTCAAACGTCCAAGAAGATTAACAGAGTCTTTGGGCACTGAAGCGTACGCAACCTCCTTCTGTTCGATTGTCGATCGACAAAGCCATCAACATTCTGAGGTGGGTCGAGCGGTAGCGCAGACTATATTCCTTGCATGGGCTCTGAGAATATAGGCATGCTTTCATGGTTGCAAGCGTCCTGTTCTTCATGGTAACTGTGATCCTAGGAGGCAGTTGGCATTTAATATGGCCAGATAGAGCCGACGGAGCGGAATAAGGCACTAGAACCATGATGCTTGAGCGTCTGGGATAAGGTGAACGGCTCTCGATTCTTCTCGGTAAGCAGTATCGGCGGTTTCTTATGCCGTACACAGCGATTGGGAGTGTCACTGAGGGTTTTATTAACCAAGCTGAACGAATTCCACGGGAAGCCGAAAAACCGCGTTGAGGGTTCGATGGAATGTCCCCATCTGTGATAGAGCAAGCTCAGAAGGGTGTGAGACCGTGCTTCCATACAAAGTCGACTGATGAATCAATACGCTGAATGATCGCAAGTGTCATACACCTATATATTATTATCGAACAAGGGCAAAGAAAGAAGTAAGTGCAGAAACTTTCGTTCCACATCATGCCTCCTCTTACCATCATCATTCCCTTACAGAGCACCAATTCGCCATACCAACCCAACAGAGCATTAAGTCACCGTAATTCACCATACCGATCCTACAGCGCACCAATTCACGATAGCCACTATCTCTTCATCGCTGGTTTACCATCGCAGCTAGAGGATCTGTTACAGATCTTCCTGGATGTCTAAGAAACGTCAACAAGTCAGGAGGATGGCCGATCAACCCATGTAATCCCGTCTCGATGTTTAACGGTCGAACCGGCACCTGGTGGCCGGTGAAAGGTGAGGATAGGGTCTTTGTTTCTACATGTGGTTGGACGACGAGATTTTAATCTCGATAGACTACGGACCCGTACATGGCGAAAACACAATCGCCCGATTATTCCCAGTCGTAAGAGCCTCCTTTGGGGAGATTACGTGTGCTGTATCTTCGCAGTACTTAATTGATACTCCCCACATCCGTTTTCTTCACCAGTTTCTTCTGGCCTTTCTATACTTCACGTTCTTTTGCCAATCTCTCTTCGTGCTCAGCTATTCGTTTATCGCAGTACCAGCTGTCTCTAACCTCTATTTTCTCTCTCTTCAGGACCAACAACATTCAGCTCCAGCCACAGTTCAATTGTGTGGCGGCTGCTATCATTCGTTCTCTCTGCTAAACATCCTTGATTCTCAGTGGTGCTAGTCTTTCTGAACGCTTAATGAATCGTCATATTGTGCGTCCAATCTACACTGAGCAGATTGCACGCTTTTTACCTCTGATTTATGCGGCCCAGATTCTCTCGAAGGTCGGCAAGCAGGGCAGGCCTCTGAGGAGGGGGGGCGAAGTCAAGGCACCGGGCCCTTACAGCTGTATTATTGAGTGTGAGGGTGAAAACTTCGTTAAGCTTATATGCCTCGACCCCAAGGTCAGGAACTACGACGCGCTCGGCGATGTATTCAAGGTCAATGAGCAAGTAACTATATTTCCTTAATAAATGCTCTTACAGATGCTAAAATATGTTCTAGATGACAGCTCACCTCCTCAGACTGGTATCTGATCCTGAGTGGAAATCGGCACATAATCATCCTAACGTCCAAAATGTCGACGAGGTCGATGTTGTGGCTAGAATTCCCGGAAACAATGACAATCCTATTCGCTGCAAGGCGTTGGCTATCAGCTACGCTTCTAATGGGAATGTTCTCGACTACATCGTAGATCGCCACAGTGTTAACGAATTCGACCTAGTAAGTGGCGGTGCAGGCTATTGGGGGTTCTTGTTGCCTAACTACCATCTGAAGGTCCTACAAATTGCGCGTGCCCTTATGCATCTCCACCAACACGGTATTATTCATGGGAATGTATATCCTGTATGCTTCTTATATACTGCCGGTGCTGAACCACGCTAAACAAAACTTTCGTTATAGGGAAATGTTGTCATCGACAGCGATGGAAATGCAAAAATAACAGACGTTGGCCTCTACACGGCTGCCCAACGCTTTGCGTTGCGTGCGGGCATACAGCCATCTTCGGTCTATAAGCCGAGGGAGGAGCTCGCTATGTCTACCGTTCCTATTCCTTCTTGCACTATGGATATTTATGCATGGGCTTCCACTACCTGGGCGGTGCGTTCTAGAGTTTTTAAAGCTTTCTACATCTAAAACGGTGTCTATACAGATTTACAGCCACCAAAGCCCCTTCCATTGGACCACCCTTGAGAGTGGAGTAGTTCAAGTTCGTCGTCATGGTCACTCTCGCCTTCGAAAACCACTACACATGGTTCTGGGTTTATGGGAAATTTTGCAAGCCTGTTGGAATCGCAATCCCTATCTACGTCCTAGCATGCAGGTCGTTGTAAGAGCCTTGGAGGCATTGTAAGAAGCGTTGGCGCTCATTTCACTCATTTTACACCTTTCTTTGTAACACTACAGTTCACTTAAGTCTTCTCTGTTTTATTCCAGCTAAGTATATTCTTTGTGACACTGCACTCCGCTCTATGATATTCTTCAATCTCTTTCACTGATGCATTTTGCACGCACACTGCTCATTTTACGTACTGGTCACGTTCCTTCCCGCGAATTCGCCAACACGCGCGATACAACACGATCCTTACGATATACTGTAATATAGAAGATAACCATGTGGATTCTATCACTTTTTGCACCTATACATATTTAATTTACCAGAACGCCAGGCTGTTCCACTGCCTTGATGACAGACTTGACCAAGGTTCTACACCGCCTTGAAGTTGACGAAGGACCTTGCGCTACATCTCTTCAATGCTATAGGCAGCAGCGCTAGTCCTTAAAACATTTTTGTCCTCATTCCTTACAGGGAATTGAAGGCGTCATACCCGGTGATCCTTTCTTTATGTAATTTGGCTTTACAAAGATAATGCGGGGTACATCATGGACCCACAAAGACAGTATGATGACAGCGATAAGTGCATGGCGATGATAAATAGAGAAAAGGGGGTAACAGAACCATTACGAGTGTGAAATGAAACATGAACGAGGGTAGGCATAGACGGAGTCACAAGAAGGTATGATTCGGGGAAGTAACATAGCAGGTATACGGATGGATAGAGTGATTTCGACAGCGGAGTAGCAACGATCCGGGCCCAAACAATGCGATGACATCGAGGAAAGGGAAAAGGAAGATAGAGTATGCGATGGGAACATTGGACAGCGACGACGAGAACGGCGATGTGGGTTGGTAACGTGAAGGTGGAATGAACAGAATGTGATTTCGGAATGATGTCCAATTTTTGTAGGTAGGGGAACTACCGTCGTGGCACAGCCAGGTGAAGCTTCGAATCGAAGCGAAGGAAAAAAGGATATGGTGCAGAGGGATTGGATGAGTCCTCCGCCCTTTCAGCTTCAGCACCGCCTCGGCCCAACCAGCCTCTACGCAAGTAGGTCCCAACACCTAACCCCGTGTGAGGCCGTGGAAGATTCTACGCAGGAGAAGCGTCGAATCGAAAAAGTGGGGTAGAACGGGCGATTGGGCGAAAAGGTCTAGCACTCCTTCAACTTCGGCACAGCCTCGCCCTAGCAAGCCGCTGCGCCAGCGTATAGATCAACTGAATCTCTACCTAAGTTCTCTCACTAGGTCGTGGAATAGCTCGCCTGCCGCGGCAGATGCCGCGACGTTATACTGGCATAGGAGATTGGGTGGTAGGAGGCAGGGACGTTAGGTACAGAGGCCCTAGATCCAGATCCAGGAACAGAAGCAGACGAAGTAAACGAAGCCCGGACCACGTCCCGATGACGAGAAGGGGAATGTGGGAGCTCCACAGACAGTGCCTCGAGCCGACTAACCAGTTTCGTTACTTGCTGAGCGGTGAAAGCTATGGCAACACGGTCCGAACGTTAGTGACGGAATGCAGGGAGTGAGAAGAAAGTAATAAACATACTTACCCTGACAACCCAGCGCCGTCCGGGCCAGGTCGCGCACAAGGCCCATTGTGTGCTCATCTTGGGGTTGTTCTTCGCCGCCTGCTCAACGCGCGGGAGCAGGGCCTGTACAGCGATGTACGCCACATCTGCAGATGAAAAGGTGACCGTGAGATGTTGCTCATTTATAGCCGCGAAATTGAAATATGAAGAACATGAACAGCAAAAGGAGCAGGAAAATAGAAAGAGGAAAAGGAACTTACCGAAAAGCTTATCACGTACGGCAGTACTCCAGAACATCCTGCTGTCTACGTCAGCGGGGAACTTGCTCAGGATGCTGATGAGCGAGCGAAAGGGAGGACGGGGACTTTGAGGAAGTGCAACTGAAAGCGCGAGTAAGCGCCATAACATAGTGCAAGAGGTGAGAAAGAGGGAATGTACATCCGGCTCCTTGATGAGATGCAACAGTCCCGCGAGCTTGTTCTCGCTCAGCAGCCCGCACTTCAGCGTACGGATGATGCGGTCCCCGTCGGACCCCATGAACGAGAGCCGCGAGCCGTCAAAGCTGCCGCGCCAGTTTGGGAACAACTGTAACAACCAGTCAGGATCTTTTTAAAAAAACAAGCGTAAAAAAAAGTACACGTACATCCGCCATCAACTCCCGCTGCCCGCTCCTCGTCACCATCGCCCCCCTTGCCCTGCATCCACGATTAAAGACACTCCCGCACGCCCCGCACGCTGCGGCCTCCTTGCGCAGAATCGCCCCCGCCACGCGCGCGTCACTGACCTCGACGTCCGCGTGGCTGAGGGACTTGCCCTTCGGATCGAGCAGGACCTGCACGCGCGTGACAGGCTACTGCAGCCAGCGGGTTATTTGGAGGGGCGTTATGTCCTGCGAGAAACAACAAAGATGAGTATTGGAAGAGGGTGGAGACAAGAAAGGGGGTAAGTGCACTTTACTCAAAGCACATTATCAACCCTCAACACCACGCTATCCTCGCTCCTCCTCGCGCCTCTCCTAGTCACTTTCCCCCCGTTCCCCGCTTTCGCCCCCATCCCCAAGGGCGACTCTGACCCCGCCCTGGGCGCAAACGCCTGCTGTTCCAGTCTCGGCGTGCTCGTGCGCGTCTCTCCCGCCCCCGCACCAAAAGTCCAGCCCGAACTCGAACGGCCTCTCGAGCTCGCACACGCTCGCGGTGCCGGGGCTGCCGGAGTGGGAGGGGCTGGGGCTCTTCCCCTCTCCATCCCTCTGTCTCTGCTTTATTCCTTCCTTCTCCTTCTCATCCGTCTTCTCCTTCTCGTCCTCATAACCGGAGCCAGAGGACCCAGACCCCGCTTCCCCCCCAACCTAAAATCCCTCACCCCCCTTCTACAAACCGCACACTCCATATCCTTCTCCCCCACAATATTTAACGCGCTCATCAGACACGCGGAGCACAGCGGGTGTGTAGAGCTGCAGGATCGCGAGGGTAGCGGGGCGTGGGGCAACGCAGGCCGAGCACACTTTTGGGTTTGGGGGCGCGGGGGAGGGGAGGACGAGGTGGGGACGGCAATTGCGGGGGAGGGGAACGCGTGTGGGAGGGAGGAGTGCTGGAAGGGCATAGGTACGGGCGCGTGGGGTAAGTAGGTGGGTACGTAGGCGTACAACTTTAGTATGCACAGGAAACGCCCCGAAAGCACGTGAAAGGAACCATATATCCATACAATTCTTGATAGTACTTTGTGAACAATTGTAGGCCATCCAAGCCCAGTGGAGGTGACAATCCGGTTCACATGGGAAGGACCCGTAGTACCAACAGGTACCGGTTTCTCGAGTCAACAACTGGGTCTCGAAAGGTATACTGGCAGCCTCATGGAGCAGAATGTTCAAGTCGTGGGTCCAGAGAAGACATAATCGTTCCACAGGCACTGAGAGGAAGGGATAGAGCATCAAATGGTAAGAAATTCTCGAAGCCGGGGGCCAGAGTCAAGGTTTCCCGCTGCGGCCCCAGTTGCGCAATGCCAGGGCGTACTAGATTGACATGCGCCGGCGGGGATTTGCAGAGACTCAGAAATGTAGCCGCCCGCCGGTACTTGGTAGCCTGTAGCAGAGATTTTTGAGGTTTGAACGATCGGTGATTAAATTGTGATCGCTGTTGGACGCGGCCTTGGGGCAGCAGGTCACGATACTTACATATGCCCCGGACAAGTCTCGCGACCCCGACTCAAGCCGCGGCCTAAATACCAGCAAGCTATCTGAGTTACGCTCGACGCGTCAGTCACATCCACTCAACTTGCGCAAGTACTCACCTCTTCCGATGCTCTCAATTCCCGGACGGACCGAAGTCTTCGCAGCTACAGCTACCTGAATCGTGAGTGCGATCCTTCTCCTATCTTGGCTGCCATTTCGTGAAGAATATCTTGCAAATATTCGGCCATGAATTTCGATGAGGGTGCCCGCCACTGGGTGACCGATGGGCTTCTCTGTGCCGCAGCGGTATCCAGCATTGGATTCTTCGAATGGTCATACTCAGACCAGCAGTGAACGAATTCTTTGTAAGATTTTGGTAAGATCTACGTCAAGATATGGGTATGAATGTTACTCACTTGTTTTCATGGCAATGGCAGCCTAGCTTTAAGCTTTGGGTTGATGGAGAGCCATTGACGCTAGCGGCGCTGACGTGTCCCAGGATCATCTTCGCCATCCAGACGTTCATGCGAGTCGCCTTTCTTCCTTGCTACGCAGGCGCTTTTGATATCACTTCTTGAAACTCTGTTCGTCTACCTTCATGGTTCACCGATGAAGACAGGGACCATGGGCTCGGATTAACGACTATCCAGACGGTGAACACTTGAATGTTGACTTTTCTATTGTCGGCAGACTAGTTGAACAATTCGCTAAATGTCCACAATAGTGGCAATTGATGAAACCCTCACATATTGCTTGATAACAACAAGTCTGGACCTGCATGAGCTGAAGCATGAAGGTATGTTTGCTGTAGGACGCCTCTTCCACTCCATGTTGACGCCTCATTGCTTTCTAGGAAATCCACGCTGATACCTCCAGACTTGCAGTAATGAATGCTCTGGCCATGATAAGCCAAACGTCCAAGAAGCCTGGTCAACGTTGAGTCGACGAGGAGACTCATGGTGTGCACATAGGTCTGGACGGTTTTCGTGAGGGTTAGGCTTACCCAGCCTCCTTCCGTTCAAATATCGATAAAGTCGTCGGCATTCTGGAATAAGATCAAGCAGTAGTACACTGACTTGCTATTCCTCGCTTGAGCCCTTCAGGAGATAGGTGCGTTTTCGTAGTTGGAAGTGGTTTTAAGAGGCACTTGACATTTAATAAGGCCTGATAAAGCCAAGCGACCGGGATAAGCCACTAGAGCTATGAAGCTTGAGCGCCTTGAGCGTCTGTGATAAAGCGAACATCACTGGTGTATCCGTTGTAAGCTTTCGATACTTCTGGGTGCGTTTCCTCACCGTTTGGCAGTCACTGAGCTGTTTCTTGGTCAGGTCACATAAATTCCACGGGAAGCTCTTACCCTGAATGCCTTTCAAGGTTTGATGACTTGTTCCCGTCTGTGCCAGAGATAGAGCAAGTTGAGAGAGTATAAGGTGCGTTTCCATGTGTTGTCTGATAAATTCAACATCACGCGTCAATACATGCGAACATCATAACTTATTATTATCGAAGAAAGGCAAGAAATAGGCAAGTCTACCGTCGTTCCTTCCCCATCACTCTTCTTCTTACCCTCACCGCCCCCTTGCAGAGCTCGAATTCACTATTACGGTCTCCCGAGCCTTCGTCAAATGCCTATCTTTCCATATAGAGTGATCGACGCGGAAGATGCGGTTTGCCCAGTGAGGTCTTCTTGAAATTCCAAGAAGCGACAGTAGATCGAGAACATGGCCTAATCATACGACCACATAACGCCGAGTTCGAAGAGCGAATCCAGGGGCCGTATTAGAGGGGAGAGTACCCCTCGGCCGCTTTGTTTCTGTATATTTTGGTTGGATACTCGTCTGGATAGACTGGGTCGGTGCCTGCGAATACTTGTCTCTTCTGTTTGCAAAAGAGGACCCTGCAGTCTTGGGGGGATTACGTATGTGCTCATGCAGCCTTAATTATTGCACCCCGCATCTGTTTTCCCTTCCTTCCCTTCTTCTTGCCCAAACGTCGTTGCTCTCTTGTCAGCGTCCTTCGTGGCCTCTTCATCACTATTGTCGTGATAATTGGGTCCATTGGATCCAATCTTCTACATTTATCTTCTGGTCCGACGTCATTCAACCCCAGCGATATTTCAAAGCTGTGGCAGTTTCTATCATTCACGCTCCTTGTTAATCACCCCTGATCCTCAGTGGTCCCTTTCGTTCCGTGCACCCAATGTTCCGTCGTATGGTACGTCCACTCGCACTGGAAGAAGCATGCGTTTCATCCACTAATTTGAACCTTAAAGTGTCTCGCGAAGGTCGGCAACCGTGGCGCGCTTCTTGAGAAGAGTAGTGAAATCAAGACATGGGGCCCTTACAGCTGTATAATCAAGTACGACGGTGAAGAAAGTGTAAAGTTGCTATATCTCGACCCCAAGACCAGCAATGAGGACGCCTCTGGCTTCACGGTCCATAAGGAGGTAAGTATCTTCCTCAGTGAAATACCACGTAGATGCTAACAAATGTGTAGATGACGGCCCGCCTCCTCCAACTAGTGTCTAATCCTACGTGGAAAGCGGCACATGAGCACCCCAACATCCAAGACCTCGACCTGGTCTACGTTGAGGTTAGCGTTGGCGGAACCGACCCTCTTTGCTGCTATACATTGGCCACCCGCCATATGTCTAATGGAAACGTGCTCGACTATGTCGAGCATCACGATGTCGACAAGTTTGTCCTAGTAAGTAGCGTTGTCTTATGTTGATGTCCCGTCTTGTCTAACTACCTGAAGATCCAGCAGATTGCGTGCGGCCTAGCGAACCTCCATGACCACGATATTGTTCATGGGAATGTGTATCCCGTATGCTTCACACTTGCTGTCGGTACCGAATGTGCTGAAGGAAGCCTTCGTTGTAGGGCAATATCGTCATCGGAGGTGATGGAAACGCGATGATAACGGACGTTGGCCTGTATACGTTAGCCCAGTGTTGTATGAGCCGAATGACAATACGACCATCCTTGGTCTATAAGCCGCGCGAGGAGCTTGCCATGCCGACGGTTTACGCTCCTTCTTTCGCCATGGATGTCTATGCATGGGCTTCCACTACTTGGGCGGTGCGTTTCTATGTGTTATCAGAACTTCATGGGGTCTGAAGCGGTCTGCGTCCAGATATACAACCGTCATGGCCCATTCCATGAGATCAACCTTGACCGCGGAGTAGCTCAAATTCTTGCTAATGGTCACGCTTGTCTGCGAAAGCCACCTGACATGGTTGACGAGTTATGGAATATCTTGCAAGACTGTTGGAATCACGACCATCTACTACGTCCTAGCATACGTGACGTTGTAAAGGCTCTGGACGCGCTCATATAAGAGGCATCGGCGCTCATTTCATTTATTTTACATCTTTTTTTCTTATAGTCACCATCTTTTTTGGTCTTTTTCACTCTTATTCTTTGTATCACCAGCCCATGTGTGGAGTATTTTTCGATCTCTTTCACCCGTGCATCTCGCACATATCACTCGTTTTATCAACCTTCCGCGTTCCTTCCCGCCAATCTGCGTGTACGCCACGCTGCATGCACACGATCCTTACATTGTATCTACCCCATATGTACTCTATATATACATGAGTTACGTACCAGCGTGCCAATTGCACTACCATCATGAAAAGAACGACCGGGGATCTTGTATTTTCGGTGCTCAGCAGATCCTTAAGCTTCAGCGCGAAATGAACATGTAATAACCGGTAACTCCTTTTGTAATATGAATTTAAGAACACAATTGCAGGGTACAATATGGACCCACAAGAACAGCACGATGACAGCGATAAATGCATGACGATGATAGGAGAGGGAAGGAAGGTAACAGCGAGAAGGAAGTGTAACAGGAGAGAGTGTGAAACATATACGGAGTCACGAAAAGGCATGATTCGGGACAGGGCATGACAGGTAAGTGTGTGTGGGGAGCGGATGGTTTCGACAGCAGAAGTAGCAATGAGCTGAGTCCAAAAAATGCGATGATAGCGAGGAAAGAGAATGGGAAGATAGAGCATGCGATGAGGACAGCGGCGACGAGAACGGCGATGTGGATGGGTAACGTGGGGAGTGAAATTGAAGAAAGGGTGGCTTCGGGATTAACATTCATTTTTGTATATAGTGGATCTACCACCGTAGCACAGCCAGGCGAAGCTTCGAATCGAAGGGAAGAAAAGGATATGCTGTAGACGAACGGAGCGAGTGAGGGGTTCTCCACCCCTTCGGACTCAACACAGCCTCGCCACAGGGAGTCTCTGCGCGAGGGCATGAACTAGCTGCACATCAACACCGAACTCCTGCGTGCGCGGTGAAAGGGCTTCTTCCCAGCGAAGCTTCCAATAGAACCGAAAAAAAGGTGTGGAACGAGTGAGATCTGCACGACTCCTTCAGCACAGCCCCGCACCAGCGAGCCTCTGAGCAAGGGCGTGAACCAGCTGAGCCTCAACCCCAAATTCCCGAGCGAGGTCGTGGAATGGCTCGCCTGCCGCGATGGATGCAATGTCGTTATACTGGGGATGGGGATAGTGGGAGAAGACAGGACTTGCGGGAGCGCGGGGGCCAAACGCCCTAGATCCACCGGACGATCCAGGGGCAAGGATTGAAGACGTAGACGTCGAAGAAGCCGGCTCATCGTCCCGAAGACGAGAATAGGAAGGGGGAAATTCTATGGAAGACGCCTCAAGCAGGCTAGTGAGTTGCCTTACTTGCTGCGAAGTAAATGCTGTGAACAAGCGTCAAACGTTAAATGTGAGCAGGGTGGAGGCAGAAGACAGAAAGTAAACATACCCTGACAGTCGAGCGCCGTCCGGGCCAGATCGCGCACGAGATCCATTGTGTGCTCCTCATCCTGGGGATTAGTCTTCTGGGCCTGTTCGACGCGCAGGAGCAAGGCTTGCACGGCAACGTACGCCACATCTACATGAAAACAATAAATAGGTCAGCGTGAGAAAAATGAATAGTACAAGGAACGGGAAAGGAGAGAGGAAAGGAACTTACCGAACAGCTTATCCCTTACGGCAGTGCTCCAGAACACCCTGCTGTCGACGTCAGCGGGGAACTTGCTTAGAATGCTCATGAGCGAGTGGAACGGGAGCACGGGGACTTTGAGGAAGTGCGACTGAAGCGCGAGTAAGCAAAACAGTGTAAGAGGCGAGAAAGAGGGAACGTACATCCGGCTCCTTGATGAGATGCAACAGCCCCGCGAGCTCGTTCTCGCTCAACAGCCCGCCTTCCAGCGCGCCGATGATGCGGTCCCCGTCGAGCCCCATGAGCGAGGGCCGCGAGCCATCAAAGCCGCCGCACCAGTTCGGGAACAACTGTAACAACCAATCAGCATCTTTTCAAAGAAATAAATATAAAAAGAAAAACAGGAACACGTACATCCGCCATCAACTCCTGCTGCCCGCTTCGCGTCACGGTCACTCCTCTTGCTCTGCGTCCACGTCCAAGAACACTCCCGCGCGCCCCGCCTGCCGCGGCCTCCCCGCGCAGGATCGCCCCTGCCACGCGCGCGTCACCGACCTCGACGTACGCGTGGCTGAGGGTCTTGCCCTTCGGGTCGAGCAGGACGTGCACGCGCGCGACGGGCTGCTGCAACCAGCGGGTTATTTGGAGGGGTGTTATATCCTAAGGGATAGAAAATGATTAGTAAGGGAAAAGAGAGATGTGAAGACGAAATAGGGAACGGTTAAAAAGGAAGAGACAAGGCAAAGGTGAAAAGAAACATGTAAAGGGGGAGGCGAAGGGGGAGGAAGTAGGAAGGAAGCGAAGAAGAAATAGGTGAAGAGTGAATATATGAAGAGTGACGAGGTGAGGAGGAAGTGGTAAATGAGGTGAGCAAGGAGAAGGTAAAGAGGTGAATAGGGAAGAGGTCAAGCAAGGAATAGATGACGAGGGAGGAGGAACAGGGAAGAAATGAAGTAGGAGGCGACGAGGGAAAAAATGAAGAGGGAATAGGTGACAAGCGGATGAAGAGCGACAGGTGAAAGGAGAAGTAACGACGGGAGAGTTTAAGACGGAACGGGTGCCGGGAGAATAGGCGAAGACGAAAGGGTTGAAGAGGAAATTGGTGAAGAGAGTACAGGTAAAGCGGATGGAAGTGAAAGGAGAGGGGGGTGAAAGAGGCGAACAGGTAAAAGTCGAAGAGATGAACATGTCATACATGAAGATAAAAGTGGGAAAAGTACCAGGAGACCAAGAGGCATACGAGGAAGTCATAGGCGAAGAAGTCATAGGTGAAGAGGGAACATACAATGAGGGAATAGGCGAAGGGGCAACATGTAATGAGAACACATGAAGACGAAACATGCAATGAGAGAACACTCGAAAAAACCATATCCGAGAATAAAAGAACGGAAGAGAAGCAGAAAAAAAAATCGCGCAAAAAGAAATAAAAACAAAAGCACACGTACCCAAGGCACATTATCAATCCTCAGCACCACACTCTCCTCCCCCCTCCTTGCGCCCCTTCCCGATACCCTAGTCGCAAACACATTCGGGGACCCCGCCCGCGAGGCCTGCTGCTGCTCCAGCCTCGGCGTGCTCGCGCGTGGCATCTCCCCAAAGTCAAGCCCGAACTCAAACGGGCTCTCGAGCTCACACACGCTCGCGGTGCCGGGGCTGCCTAGGAGAGAGGGGCCGGGGCTCTTCCCGCTCTTCTCTTGTTCCCCCTCCGTTTCCTTCTCCTTCTCATCCATCTTCCCATCCTCGTCCCCAGCGCCTGAACCAGACTCTCCCTTCGCACCACCAACAACCAGCCTAAAATCCCTTACCCCCCTCCGACAAACCGCACACTCCATATCCTTCTCCCCCACAATGTTCAACGCGCTCGTCAGGCACCCGGAGCACAGCGGGTGCGCGCAGGGCTGCAGGATCGCGAGGGTGGTGGGGTGGGGGGCGAGGCAGACCGAGCATGCTTTTGGATTTTGGGGCATGGGGGACGGGGCGCTGGGGGGAGAGGGAGGGAGAGGGGAGGCGGGGACGGTGATTGTGGGGGAGGGGAAGGCTTGTGGCAGGGAGGAGTGCTGGAATGGCACAGGCATAGACATAGGCATAGGCACGGGCGCGTGGGGGACGTAGGTGGGTGCGTAGGCGCGCTGGGCTTGGGGCATCGCGAGGCCCACGCGGGCGAAGTGCATTTCTTGCTGTTGCTGCTGGTGGTGCTGCTCCTCAACGCGTCGCTGCTGCTGCTGCTGGTGGTGGAAATGCTGCTCGATCCCCATTCCGAGGAACGGGTCAGCAAAGGCTGGCTGCGGCTGGGTGTATGCGGGGTATCCATAGTTGCTATTGCTGTTGTTGTTCATATTCGTATTTGTGTTCGCAGTGATATGGGTGTTGCGCGCTTGGAGAGTACTGCCCAGATCAAAGGACGCCTCCTGCTGGTACTCATAGTCATTTTCGTCTATATCAAACAGGTCGAGGGAGCTCGCGTCATAGTTCATGCTCGTATTCATGTTCTGGTGGGCGTGGAGGTTCATGCTGCGGTTGCCGGGGTTGACGTTTTGCCCCGGGGTACGGATCTGCATACACATACAGCATGAGTCATGCACAAAATAAAATAGGTAGAAGGGAAGGGACGTACGACGCCAAATGCCTCCCGGCGGCGGGGCTGCGCGGGGTCCGTGAAGCTGCCCTTAAGCTTTAGCTGGCTCGCCAGCGCACGGTTAGGGGGTGGAGTCGCCAAGACGTTCATGGTCTGATTGAGGGACGCAAGGGTGCGCCGGGGGCGGACGGGAGACTCGTTTGGAGGGGGCCCACCCACGTTGCGCAAGATGGTGGGGGAGATGGGCTGCGGGCGCAGGACTTGCGCGGTGGGCACGCGGCTGCGGACCGCGATGGCGTCGCTGTTGGTGCGTCTGTGCGTGGAGAGGAAGGCGGCGGGGAGCAGGACTAAGGGGGTGTTAGAGAAAGTGGGTAATGGAAAAAGAAGGATACGCACTGTCGTCTGCAGAGAGCAGCCCCGAGTCGTTGGCATCGGACATGCTCGCTAAAGAAACCTCCACGTCAATACACGAGGCGCCTCGCTTAGGAGGAAGACACGCACTATCGTCTTCGTATCGACTCTCATCAATACCAGGACGAGTAGAGGAGACCTTAATCCCATTCTCGCTTGCGCGGGAGCGCCAGTTTTCAGCAATGTCCGCGAGGCGATGGTCCTTCCCCATGGCAGGGGCCACACCGCGCAGGACGACCTCCGGGTCGAACGCAAGGCGGCGCTTGGTGCCGCCCGCGCTGAGAGCGAAGCTGTCGGGGGTGGTGAGGGTGGACGAGGTGTCGGCGGAGCGCAGGCTGAGGGGTGTGTACGGGGACGAGGGGGTGAGGGGCGAGCGGGCGGCGCCTGCGACGTAGAAGGAGTGGGAGTGGGCGGGGCGATGGGCCGTGCGGCGGTGGGGCGTGACGGGGTGTTCTTTTGCGGAGCGCATGAAGGCGGGCGAGGACGGGACGGAGTGCGACGGGGGCAACGATGACGAGGACATGATGGACACAACTTCAACCAGGGGCAGCGTGACGCAGTTCAACCGCCACATCTTACCTAGCGCGAACTGTCACATCACACTAACGACGCGTCGCGGGTCAGGTGTTCATGACGCGTGCACGAGTTTGAGTGTGGAACCGCAAGCCTCGTTGTCAACACTCACGACCCAGGACTCGACAAGTCGCATACCAGAATCAGCTTCGCTCCATGCAGGTACTTCCTCACAACCCTCGCACATAGTAGTTCATCAATAAATTATCCAATATTTCCGCCAAATTATAGGCACTCATACAAATAACCAATCAAATAATAATAACGCCCATGCCCATCCCCCCGTCCTCCCCTCCAGCGAAGATGAATAACGAGCCAGAACGAATATACATTGGATTACAATTACATTGGCAAGCGCACAATGCACGGTCCGGGGATAAATAATGCCATGACGAGTGATATGCCGATGATCTTCAGGTGCGTCAGCACAGTACCATAAATCATAGAGGATGATTACGACTCACGTTAAATGCCAGTAGCGACCGTAAGCGTCACACGCTCAAGCAACGACGCAGTACTGCCCATTGGTGTTCCCTCCAGTCTCCTGGTCAGCGGGAACGGAGGCGACGATGTCAGCGACGGTGGTGTAGGTGAAGGAATCCATTTGAGAGTTTGGGGGTAGGTGGAAAGTTGCTGAGTAAATGCGACTTGAGAGTTTTTCTTCTCTTCAAGGGACCTTTTATACGTTTTCTAGTACCGAAGATAACGCATATACCCTCTGTAGGAAAAACATACCGAGAGCCCGAGACGCAAGCTCCGGACAAAGAACGCGCGCCTGAGGCCGCAAGCTCCGTCAACAACATACGCCCTGCACACAGGTCCACGCAACCCGGTGGCCAATTGTTCTTCTCATTAACAAATTGCAACGACCCCACCCACGCATCAGAAACAAAACAGCCTAGCTCAAGCAATCGCCCAACAACAACACGGGCCGCATCCCAAACCGGGATATTTGGGCCATGGCTGCGTCGTGCTTGAATAGCGAACAAAAGCAGCACATTCAACTTGAAGGCGACGATGCCGAGGAGCAGGACTTCACGCGTGTGCTATGTGAGTCGTCCATTGAAAGCACACAATGGACACAGTGTTCATCCCTTGCCTGCCAGTGATGTTTTGTACGCACTACATAATGGAACGGCAAGACCGTGCCATCTCACCCTCCTCAATTCCCGGCATTCCATCGGGCGATCTAAGCAGTGTTCGATATTATTTCGTCGATCAATAGCACTCGGTAGGATCGCAGACAAGGCGTTGCATTTTACACTGACCTCGGAGTCCATGGGCGATTTTGTATCTGAATTTTTTATCGCGAAAGGACTTGCAGTGGTAAGTGTTTCATGTTACATTTGCACGCCTTGTAACCAATGGCAGGAGCGCTCCATCGTAGCGTAATCTTGGACCTCCTGTGTGCTCGATGTAATTCGGAGACGGGGGCAGGTTTCCAGCAAATAAAGCAGCAAGCGCAATTACTTCGACGACAAAGCTGAAGCCACTTCTCGGAGAGTGGCTTAGTATGTTTAAACGATCCAAAGTGCTGCAACTAACTGCAACAGACGTTTTGCCCAGTCATTTCACATACACAGGTAAAAGCGCTCCATTTCACACCAACGACCCATAATATTCAATATTCATTATGGATCCCGGGACGGTATAACACTCGAGCGAACAATGCTGCACATTCACGGTCCCGAAAAAAGTTAACGGGTGCTCGGGGCCGCTTGTGTTCGAACGATCCAAAACGCTACAACAGACGTTTCACTGAGTAATGTCGAATTCGCAAAAAATGGCAAGCGCGCTCCATCTACTAATATTCACGATGAATTTCAATTTCACCCGTCAATTTACAAACTCATGGACCTTTCGGCCCAGGGTGAAGGAATCACCGAATAAATGGACTTGTAGTGACAACCACCTCTGAGATCTCTACTACACCATGTATCTGCATATGATAGACTTAAAGACTCAGAGCTGACTTGAATTAAACTTTTTTGCAAAATGCAATTTCAATTAGATAGTGACATCGTCCCTAATCTTACTTCCCTGAAGATGCAATACGAACTGGTGTGATAAATAATAATAATGCAGTGGAGAGCGATACGTCGGTGATCTGAAGTAAGTTCGAAGAAAAATGCGTCAGACTAACGTTCAAAGTAAGAGAGAATTTTGGCAGAGAGCTCATGTTATATGCTAATAATCATGACACGAAAGCCGAAGTTTCCGTTGATGTTCCCGCTAGTCTCCTCGTCAGCGGGAACAGAAGTGAAGATGTCGGCGACGGTAGTGTAGATGAAGGAATCCATTTAGATGATTATGTGGATGGTAAATCTGCTGGTTAAATGCAACTTGGGACTTAGTGGTTCCTCAGGTGGGGGCACTACTATACGCTTTCCACTGGTCCTGGTTTTGATAATGGATGTCCTTTTCCAAAAAAAAAAGCACATACCGAGAGCCCGAGATGTAAGTTCCGGACAAAGAACAAATTTGCACCCTCCCCGGGCCACAATTGCGGTCCGGACGAGCGATGTATCTCATGTCAATAAACTACGTAAAGTCCGTCAAACAAACTACACCCGCCGCGCACGGGCGCACGCGCCCTCAGTGGGCAATTGTTCTAAGTGTCGTTCCGTTTGAGCTCTGACCGCTGAGACGTCATGCAATAATGGGAATTCAAGAAATTTTCACTATTCACGACGCGTCGGGATTTGTCACATGTTCCGTGCAGTCGATTGATGAAGGGCAAAATTTACGCAGGACCACATTAAATGGCCTGCCTTGCCCACCGACCACTCATTAGATATTTTACGTGCATCGAATGCCGCCGGCTCCTATAGTAGCCAACCCAAGATTCAGTGACGAAATTCTAAATAAATTCGTCGCTGGAGCAGTATACTGCTGAAGGCAATCTAAATTCTACTTCGTTGCTATCAGTGCGCAGCCCCCCACTAGATAAGCAAATTTGAGTCCGAGGAGATTACTATTCGGTCAATTTCGGTGTTTTTCACCAATGTACAATATTATCAAGTCGCCGTAAGTGTGCTTTGAAAGAACCTACCAAGAATAATACCGAGCAAGAGGAGTGGAAGCATCAGATGACACTTTCAATCCGTTCTCGGATATCTTTTTCAGTGGAGCATAAATCATGAGGACAGAGTAAGTAAGCATATGGGGAACGAAAGTCAGTTATCGTCAATGGAAGCAGCATATTTTTATACTTGATCATCTGGTTGTTTTTCAAAGATATCTCAAGACGCCCAACCAAAATGTTAATCAATTATACAATTCAATAATTTCCTGCCGATATTATAGGCAACTCATACAGATAACGAAGTGATAATAATATGCTCCCGTGCCTCAGCCCTCCACCTTCCCAACCTCTCCAGCGACACGAGCTCAGAACGAATATTGGATTACACATGCAGCAAAGGCGCAATGCATGGTCCGGTGATAATGGTTGTGTGATAAATAGTGCCGTGATGATAGTGGTATGCCGATGATCTGGTGTTCGATAAAAATGCATTAGAAAAGACCATTAAAACAAGAGGGAACCGTTGAATACTCACGTTAATGCTAATGATGTACAAAAAGATGCAGGGCGCGCTCAAGCAATGACGCAGTACTGCCCGTTATTGGTTCCGCCGGTCTCCTCGTCAGTGGGGACGGAGGCGACGATGTCGGCGACATTGTTGTAAGTGAAGGAATCCATTTATAATAAGAGGGCGGGTAGGAAAGAAGAGCGAAGAAGAGAGCTGTTAAGTTGCGAATGAGTTGCGACTTGAGAGTCCTAGTCAGCTTCTCGTACATCCTTTTATACACCTCTACCACCAGCGCGCGCCGAAAAAACCGCACGCCCGATCCGAAAATAATTTCCAAAGCCCAAGGTCCGAACGACTGGCACCGAGTGCGAGCAAAGTACCACTTCTCCTCCCCGGCGCGTTAGGCCCAGATATCTAATTGTTCTCTGCGTTAACAACTACCCACCGCCCACCACCCCATGAAAACACAATAAGGAGGCAACACGAGCTATGATCCAAAGCGGATCTCATCGTTGCTTCAATTTATATGAGCCCAGATGTGCTTCCATATCAGCGGCGCGCGTGCAGGAGAACAAAAAGCCTGCGATCGCGCGTGCGTCATATGCGCGATTTCATAGATCTTTTGAGGACGATGGGCTCGTGGGCCAGTGCAGAGATTAAGGTGCAATAGAGAAATGGGGCGCTTGGGGGAGCCCCTGGGTGAATGTCATGATATATTAGAGGCATATGAGCGAAGGTGAAGTGAGATCATCTAGGAAGATGAATGCCGGAAGACAAAAAGATAGAACGCCTTGTGTGGCTAAATGGGGATTGTAATACACGCCGCTGGTAAACAACACCATATAGCCGTCGCGCAGTCCGAATTTGATCATGACTCTTCCCGACTTTCCATGATGCGGTTATCGACGATGGCGCATACGCGTTGAGACCCGTCGAAGCCTCCTTTCAATACATGCCAATCCCCAAACTCCAAAGTTCCATCCATATTCATGCTGACTACTACCAAATTCCTCTTACTTGCGTGCTCGCTAAAATTCTAATCTCCCACTATCAGGATGTTTGAGCTCCTCCCCTTCAACACAAAAGTTCAACATAAAAATTGCCGAATTTCGATATTCCTTCCCCCGAGTCCCGAAGCAAAGATAAGGCGTGCCGCTTGGTCCCACCGAAAATACGTGCGATGGTTAAATGCTAAACGCTAACCGCCTGGTACCCATGGGTTGAAATTCCTTACCATATTGTGAAATTCGCCTATACCTACCTATCTGATCAGCAACCGCCTGTGCGCAGAAGACAATAAGCCGCCCTCGCGTGCCCGCCCCATGTCTGCGGCAGAGGAAGAATAATCCTTTTATAAATCGGCGTAATTGTGTGCAGAAATATCCCCTCACTACAACGACGACTACGCCACGCCCGCACGTCTAGCACGCCCTGGTACTTGTTTTCTTCTTCTTTCCCATTCTCTCTCTCTCTCCGTCCATTCGTTCTTTTTTCATCGAGTGTTGGCTGTACACGCTTGGCCTTCGTCTCATTCGTCCTCAATGCCCTTCCCTTTCTCCCTTTCTCCTTAAAATTCACCTTTAAAAAAACAAATCACAATGGTCGACGCATTCTTCATCCCCAAATTTGACATGCTCCCCGTCCCCGAGCCTGAACCGATCCGTTCCCGGGCCCCATCCCCCATCCCATTTCCCTCGGAATCCCCTCCCTCCGAGCCCCCCACCGTCCCCGATCGCAAGCCACAGTGGACTGCATCGTTCTTTGATTACGATCATTCTTTCGACCCCTATGCGTGAGGCTCCTTGTTTCTCTTTTTCGATGCCCAGAGTGCTGACTACTAGTGGCGATGCAGGAAGCGTGCACGACACCTGATGCCATGTCTATGTCTGTACGTGATTAAAGGCAAGAATTTACATGCTGGTCATGGTTCGTTGTTGAGAACGTGGATGTCGACATTACTTGGCCGATGAAACCCTATTATTGTATTGATTGGATAAGATTTATTACACCTGGTGTACGATAAAGCTGCAGGACGACCGTATAGGATCGGTGAAATGATATTTAATATACTCTGGCTGTAATGGATATTGAGTGGGAAGTTGTATATGTTGATAGTCAAGATGGACTTGCGCTTCGAATAGAATATTCAGAGAATGACCGCCGGGCCGCTCGGGAACTTGGAACTACGCCGGTTACAAGCTTCGGCAGCCATTGCCAGTTGGTCGCCGAAGCCGGTGAGTTGCGTCGTTGCAAGCTCCTTCAACTTATTCCATTCAATCTTATGCCTTTCGGCCTCTCCTTCTACGGGCATTAGAGGATCCTCTGTATAAAAGTTTGGCAGCTGGTCATTCATATCGTCCTCGGTAACTCCTCTATCACTTCAATCCTCTGGAGACCCCCGTATGACTCCATGACTCCATGCTTCCCGCCAATGAGGGCATTTTTCCACCCTGAAGGAAGTGTTCGCGGCTTCAACGTTCTGGAATACGTGAACAAATTCTAGACACGCTTGGATACCACGCGACACAGAGCCGTTCATATAAGAGAACAGGAAGAGGTAACTTAGGGCGTAGACTAATCCTGTGATGCTTTTCACTATGGCGATCTGCTGTTATAACCTGGTTCGTGGCTTACTCCACCTCTTCGTGTGCCTTGGAGTACTCATCTACATATACTCTGTAGCAGTACGACCCACCTTCCCGTCCAGACTCGCCCGATGCCTCCACGATGTCTGATAGCTTTCATGTGTCTAACCGTTCTTCCATCCAACACGCGTTGCACTGCATCTTCAAACGACTCCGTCTGGATCTCTGGTACTACTGACGTTCTGGTTGTCCCTCTGGCACCGCTCTGTAAAACCTTCCTTCCCATCTTTCCTAGTATAGCTCTAACCAGGATTTCCGTAGAATCGGTTATGAACATCATGTATTAAGCGGTGAACCTCTGCTCGTCGGATGTGGAATGGATAGCGGGGGTGGTTGGTGTTTTGGGTGCTCTCAAATTACAGTTGGATATGTTGTCCCCTCTTTTTCTGAAGCTCTGTTCTGGTGCTTCCTGCTAGCCTGATGTATGAGTATACCTATATCGTGCACATCCAACCTCCGCTCGTTCTTTCTAGCTCAATTAAGTGAATACGAAACCTATCACGGCCTCCTTCATGCGCTATTGAAATTCATTTCCAGAATGAGTTATATACTCATCCATAGCTACTAAAAACAATGCCTTTGTCAGAGCTACCACGAAAGAATGGTTCCTTTAGGTCCTCCGAAGTTACCTTATAAGAGTGCAGCATGTTATCATATTAGAAGGATTTAGAACCTGGGAGAAAGACTTACATGTCGGACCATCTTTCTCCACCAATACCCACGGCAAGACAGCCTCTGCACCTTCTTCAACGGGCCTCTCTCCTTCAAATTGATTCATCTGTGTGGCTGTGTGTGGAGGTGTGACGCAGTTGACTTTGAATCCGTCTTGCTTAAGCTCGTTCGCTAGTGCTATGGTATACGAATTCACTGCAGCTTTCGTGGCACTATACGCGACCCATTCCCCAATATATTGATTGGCCTGGAGGGCATTCGAGCCCAGTCTTGACGTTACATTAACGATAACAGGATTAGAAGATTTCCGAAGCAGCGAAATGAAAGTTGTCGTAGTTTCCACTAGAGCGAAGAAATTGGTATCGAATACGGTGTGCATGGTACCTTTCGAGATTGTTGTTGCCTTTTGGTCGTGTCCAATACAGCTGATAGCTGTGCAGTTATATCAGAAATAACAAATACGCAGGAGACATGACTTTGATGTACCTGCATTGTTCACGAGTACGTCCAGATAGCCGAATTTTTTTTCCAATGCTTCTTTAGCGAGGGCGAGGGATTCCGAACTGGTCACATCCAAGTGCAGCAGTTCCACCTTAAGCTCAAATTCATTCTTTAGTTTTGCTCTACATCATGCACGAAAGCATGAATGAATGATAAAGATATCATAGCACATTTTACGCACTGCGCTTCCTTTCCTGCCGAGACATTTCTTGACGTCAAGTATACGTTGTGGCCTTTTTCAGCTAGAAGCTTGACTAGTTCAAATCCTATTCCCGTGTTGGAACCTGGAAATGGGATTTAATGTCTGCGAGATTCACTCAGTGTAAAGAGAGGGTTTTCAGCTGTAACAAGAATCACTTTGGAGGACATATTTTAGTATGAACAAGGTGGAGTTACGGCCTTCCAGCTCTATCTGTGTACTCGAGTACAAGTTAATATATGTGTACAGTAATGTCTTAGTCATAGATATGACAATCATTGGCTGGCTAGAATTCCGAAGATTGACAGACATCTTTGCATGTATACGCGTCCGATCGGCAGCCCAGTGGATTTTCCCACGTGTACGAGTCTCGTCGGCATAGAAAACCATGAGAGACAGTCATCAGAAAAAGAGGAAATCTCCTCGAAAGGGAAATTTGCAGAAGATTGTTATGGAGTGTATCGCCGTACGCGTGGTATATAACCAAGTGTTAGGTTGGTGCTAATTCTTTCTTACGATTTTGCGGCTACCTGTGAACTGATAACGTCCCAGAGTAACCAACAGTCGCCATGCTTATATGGCGCGGTACCATGTGTCATTGCATCGGTTTATGAGTAATACACAACTTTGTCTCCACTATGGGTGAGCCCTGGAGGCTAAGGAAAAGATAGGTGTGCTGAGTTGGGATGATCCGATCCGAGCTTACTTCGAACAAGCACCCCCTGTTGGGATATCACCGCGTTTTCTGGAATTTGAAGCAAGTGCCGTAACATTCTGCTATCGGATCGATACCAGAATACCAAGGTCAGCGGCACATGGCTACTGGCAAATTGTTTGTCGACCAAGTCTGCAGCTAAACAACCACCGCCTACAAACGCAGGAGAAAAATCTCTTGATGCCTACGGTACTCATGGAACTAACTGACAGTAACTGTCCTTAAAGTACCCTTACCGTTCCAGGACACTACTGCCTATATCCCACTCCCTGCAGGTGTGTCCTATGAACACAAATAGTCCGTAGGCGATAACGTAGTTGAGACTCACATAAGTAAACGATCGCTTTAAGTCTGACTCATGTAGCATGCCAATAAAAGTTTTTCACATCGAAACATGAGGGAGATGAATGGTAAGAGAAGTATAAGACGATGGGTCGAGAGTCGATCCAGAGTTGATCATATGAGAGGAGACTGTATCTGCACCAGCGCTCTTAAATCTTAATTAAGCACTTCCAGTTTCCTTTTATTGCGTCGCACGGCACCTCTCCCCGCCGAGGGATTACTAACCATAGAAGATATTCCCTCCAGGGGACTAAGCAGCAGAGGTTGATTCCGCCGACCTAAGAATGGGATTCTCAGATTCAAATCGGTACCGAGACCGAGTCTACTAAATGCGCGTCGAGCGTCTTCAAGCGGCCGATATTGTGGGTTCCGCGATAGGTGTACTCCAGAGTGCTGAGCCGATTATATTCGTTGATTGCCCAGGTTCGTTCGACGATGCTTGCATCGAGTAACCTCTAACTACTGGAGGGATATTTTTCGCAGGCGGCAAGCTATTAGATCTGCCTCGCCCGGTCGCTGAGAGGCTACCCACGTTCTCGATTTGTCAAGAGCGACCGAGCTCCCGGTTTCCAGACCGAGAAGAGTTGTGGTTTCCGAGTTTGAAGTAGTATCGTCAGCAAAGGGCTGGGGAAGATCGATGGCGGGGGTCTGTGCTAATGCAGACGCAGAGGCTACTTCCTGTGTCACGATGGCCGAAGCAACCGATTTTTGGACAGAGTTTGCCCCTGAATAACGGAATGGAAGGCTCATCATGGGCGTGCGAGAGCGATTTTCACGAGTAGGAGCCGTGGAAGACTCGGGAGTGGCGACGACTAGACTGGTTGAAATTATGGAAATAGAAGTATTAGAAGGTCCCGATTCCGTCTCTTTTGCCTTCTTGTTCCGTGATCGAGGGAGTGGGGCAATAGCTCTGGCAGGAGAATTTACAGGGACAGCTTTCGGCTTCGTTGCTGTGTATTTACGAGAGGCCTTAGACCCCTTAGCTGAATTCTCCTTCTCCTTGCGACCATCGGCAGCCACGAGATCAGTAAGAGCTTTAACTCTTTGTCGGGCGACTTTCAGAGACGCCTCTAGATCTTTCACCCCACAGCTAATTGGGCCTGTATAATGGGCTTTACCTCGCGTCCAGAAAGAGTCGTACTAGCTTGAGAATTAGTCGCTGACGCTTTAGCTACTATCCAATTGTCAGTTATATAAACACGCGAACTGAGAGAAAAAGTATAAGCGTACGTTGCGATGCTTTGCAAGTTCCCACCCTGAATTGGGATATTGCTGAAGACGGAGGGTCTTGACAGAAAACCATATCTATAAGATAAGTGAATGGAGAGGAGTATGGATTGCGGATTGTACTTACCGAATCCAAAAGCGAAATCCTGTGTTTCCAGCCATTTGTTATTTCCTCTGCACCTCATATTTTCCATCGCCCTAGTCAAAATAGATTCTATTAGCTTCGTCTGAGCTTGAGAGAAATTTTCGATTATATTCGAAAGGAGCTTGATGTCAAAACGTCAGCTCTAGGCTATCGATATTTAAAGCACGAGTCAGATGATATACCAGTGGATCATTTTCATTATAATCAATCAATTCTTTGCAATATCGCGATATATAGCCTCTTGCCCATAAGTCAATATTGGCGTACCCATCGAGTCGCTGACGGTTGTCTTCAAAGGCCCAATGTACATTATCTCCGGATTGTGCCTGGTTGGTTAACTTCTGCAATGTAGCGAGCACAAACTGTGTAGTGAATGAAAGCTGAAAGGCCAGTTAGCGAAAACTAAAGCCGAAATAGTGAAAAAATCACTTTAACGTCAATCCGTTGTCCAATAGGGGGCTCATGCAGTGCCCGACTGTACTGTCCACGAAGATAGTTGGCCACATTCTCCACCCATTTCGAAGGCTTTTTAATCTAGATACGTCAGCGTTAGCAAATACAGAAATTTCGGAAGCTTCTGCTCACCTCCAGGTCTTTCGAAAGAAGATCAACGGGAGGGATACTGTCGTAATTTTCTTGATTATTGTCCATGACACCTCCGCTCTTCTCTCCCCTCCATTTCTCTTTGTTGGCCCACGGAATATCCACATACGCGTCATATATATCCAGATTGAGCGCCAGCGGTTCTTGGGCAGCCAGATTTACCCCATTCGTAGGTGTGGGTGTTTGTGGGGACGAACTGGAACATAGTTGAAGTTTACTGTGTTCGGCGAACGCGTCGTTTACTGAGGCAAGTTTGCTCATAATCTCGTCCGGCAAAATAAGAGGAATAACAGCGCCTGATGGATCTATGACGATACATTGCGCAAAGCAATCAGCTGCCTCTGCACTAGATTTCCACGCCTCTATTTCTAGAGGTGGTAAGCCCGATAATAGCTGCGGAGGTGCGATAGGGAGGTCAGCGTCAAAAGCTCCAGTGTCTCCTGTCTTAAGCAAATCATTCGCCGGTGCGCAAGTCTAGGAGATGGTGTTAGAATAGATGTCAACCAAAGAAACGAAGTACTTCACCTGCATAATATAAATACGTACGAATTTTCAAAGAACTGTTAACGTTCGAGATAAGTTACGTGCCCGCACGAAGAATTGAGATGAAGGGGAATATGAAAAGACGATCGAGCGATGAAAAGGTTTAAATGCAACTTTGGAGTAGCAAAAAGAAGAATTCGTTCCTGGTTCCAATGCATAAAGAGTTCGGACATGGGCAATGAAAACTGTGAAAGGGAGTTCAATGGGTCCGCAACAAAGGACGACTAGCCACGATTTCCATCACATGATGTGTAATATGCACTATATGATGGAAGCAAAAAATACGAGTCTAAATTAAGAGCCATCCACCTCTGACGTCCAGAAAGGTTGTTCACTCATGGTAACATGGTTGTGGATAACTTGGTATCAAGACCTCATCGATGTGAAGATTGAAATGTTGAAGCCCACTGAGACACGTGTTGCATAGTTGTTGTGTAACACCACTGAGGACAAATATGTTGACGTCAGGACTCGGACACCATCGGCGTAAACGCCGAACCATAGCCATTGATTAGTGTCCTTTTGTTAGCTGCAGAGCTTTCTCTTGCTCTTTGCCTACCTTGCATTCTTGATCGCGCCAAAATCGTTTGAATTACAGATTACATACTGCTCGGCCTTTAGGTACCTGCACTAAAAGCCTTACGAAGTTGCAGTCTATTTATTGACTCCGACCTAACGCCGAATTCAGAATTGTTGGAATCATGCGTTTAAATTTCAATGGCATTTATCGTACCATGGGCTCTTGGCACAGGGGTAGCGCGCACGCTTCGCACAAGCATCAAATGCTAGAGCATGCGTGAGGTCGTGGGTTCAATTCCCACAGTGTCCACTTTTTTCTTTAAATTCTTTTGGGAAGTTAAGTACGACGAGGCATAGCGCCTGTCTGTGGCTGTAATATACGTTTGAAGGAAAGAAGCCAGAAAGTGGAGGGGTTGTAGAACTACTGAACAGATTTATTTAAACACTGAGTAACATTTATATAAAATGAGCTCCTATAGCAAGATCCAGGCCGGATTAAAACCTAGTACTTGGGTACTATAGAATTTCACGGGATATACAACTCGAGCCCTCCGGAATTCCGGAAACATTCGGCCCGTTTCTTGCCCAGGTTCTTATGACAAAGCGAAAGCATTAATAAATCACTTTCAACCTCCACAGCAGTTCCTCGCTCCTCTCGTCTTCAAAGGCTTGCTTCGACGATTTCTGCAAGCGTCCTTTCATTCGAATCTAATAGTTATTTTTAGACATGAGCTACTGGCAGGATAGCTGGAAAGTCGTTGTCCTTGGAGATGGTAGTGTAGGAAAAAGTGCCATTATGGTCCGGGTAATTATAACTTAATTAATTACTCTGAATATAGAGCATCCATTGACTGTCTTCTAGTTTTCCCTCGACCTTTTCGTTGGTAAGTCGATATTTAATATACAATCTGCGATGACTTGGCGTTACCACATTCTGCGGGTCTGCTGAATTCAACTGAATCTTCCCGCACAGAGGTATATTGCCTTTCCGCTCTTGCTCTCGCAATATTACCACTCAGCTTCCACCACAGTGCTATGATCCTACAATTGAGTATTATCACCAAAAGCAGCTAGAAATTGACGGTCGGATGTGTACTATAGAGGTTTTTGACTACGTTCGTCCCGGTAAGTCGAGGCAGTCTACTACCGCCCAGGTTCTTCTCGCCGTACAAGTGTCTTAGAGGAATGTGTCCCTCCACCTATGGACCGGGTGATGCCGTGCGTTACCCACTTCGTTTAATATGTCGCCATATAAATTTCGCACTCAATGTCGTATCCCAGCGAGATGCAGGGCTTCATCATGGTTTACTCGGTTACTTCGCGCGTAACCTTCGATCGGGTCGACGTATACCTCCGTAACGTCTTGAGGTTGAGGGGGAAAGGCGCGGCGAACCCCGTCTTCATACTGGTCGGGAACAAATACGATTTGCAGACAGCAGCAGATGGGCGGGAAGTGTCGAGCGTCGAGGGCGAGGCGCTTGCAAAAACACTGGGGTGTGCAGCGTTTATCGAGACATCGGCGAAGACGGGACATAATGTTGAAGGCGTATTTGTGGAGCTTGTACGGAAGCTGCAGCAATCTGAGAATCCGGAGCCAGATCCTTCGAGGACAGTCGAGGTGAAGAGGAAGAGGGGGAAGTGTGTCATCATGTAACTTGGCTGAGGCGTTCCTGTGGGCTATAATTTGTTATTCGGAATTTTGCTTTTTACTGCTTTCCTTTCTGGATGATACCATTTTTGTTCTGGCTTGCAATGTAAAATTCTCGGTGCATCACAGTGCCTAGTGATTTACATGAATCTGAGCCTCGTGATAAAGTCAAGATTGACATACTAGTTGAATACGAGTTGGATGACAAGTTGGAGAGAGTGTAACATCATCGAGGACAAATATCGGGCATGGCGAAATGCGGACAGCCGAGGCTGTTAGGATTCGGAGGCTTTGTCATAACTCGTGACTCGTTCGCGCTCTCCAAGAACGCTCTTCACTCTTCACGATACTCCTCAGCACGCCGATCCGTGTTGTGAGACCAACAATACTGAAGCGACTAATGGCTATGCTATAACACTGAATGGTTCGATGTCCTAGCCCTAGCCTCTGCAAACAGTTCGCATCCCTTTGCGGGCATATGAGTGACTCGGGGTACGCTCGGTGTAGTGAGCGGGAAGGTCATTGGGGATAGCATCTTGGCCAGGACCTCATTACAGGTGGTATTTTTAATGGTATGTGAGAGAATCTAGAATACGAAGCTCAGCGTTTGCGTGCCAAACGACTGCATTGATAAATAGCTACCTAGAATACGAAGCTAGGATTATTATGTAAGTAATAAGCAAGTAAGTATTTCGTATCAATGCTCACCTCAGCGTTTGCATGCCAAACGACTGAGGGAAGACGACGCAAAGGCGTCGTATTTATCCTACAAAAGCCACTATGTACTATAAGTAGATAAACATAAAAAAGGTTGCATAAATGCTAGGAGAAATGGAGCCAGGCTTTGAGCGCCATGGGCAGTGCAGTGCTCGAAGATACAAGTACAATAAAGTGAATATTCGTAGCTATAAGAAATGCTATGTGCAATGAGAAATAAAGTCCGTAAGGTATCGTACATGCATCGAAAGCTGCGGGTGAGTTCCGGGAATGTAATCGAGAATGGAGGTGGCAGCACGATGCGTTGGGAACTCGTCACAAGTTTGCCGGTGCCCATCACAAAAATTTAATGTCAAAGATATTTCCACTTGTTACCTTATATAAGACATTGCAATGTTGCTACCTATAATTTCCATATAGCCTTTATTTCAAGCCTTTGATATAGCAATACCTTAGTTTTGTCTGAATTGTAGCATCTTACTACTTTTTGTAAGCACAATCCATTTGTACAATTCTTCACTATAATGGGATTTTACTGCAAGGCCATTTCATGTTTGTTCAGTATTCCAAAGACTTACAATCAATAACAAATAACAGTGTGATTCCCCACCCATGGGCTGACCAAAATGCAAAAGTTGGTTTGTGTGCTTGCACTCTCCACTCAGGATATAGTGTGAGTCATGAGTAAACTAAGTCATTTGAGAGAACATTGCAACTTGAGTCAATAATTAAGAAATCTAATGCTATTTACTGTTAAGTGAAAGTGAAAGTGAAAGTCTCAGTAATGTGCATAAAAAAGCATGTAGTAAGCCTACTAATGCCTGCTACTGTTGGAAAAAGCATATTTTTCCAGTGTGGGAGCAGAATTTGATAAGACATTATAATACTCTACAGTTGTTGAAAAACTGATTACAATTGTCATAAAATCAAAATCTCTGACCTCTGAACTTTTAAAAAATACTTACTCTCCTTCCAAATTTCACAAACACTACTGTGTCAGATATTGCATTAAATATTGATGTGCAATAAATGTACTTATGGTACCAATTATTTTTCAGCTCAAGGTAAATCTGCCTATATAAACCTAGACCCATTTTTCCTTGTTTTCCTGATGCCATTCTAACAGTATGCTGCACCTCTTGTTCATGCCTACCCAGATGATTCAGAATACTGACAAAATTGAACAGAGTCTCATGCCCATTGATGCTCACTTGGTCTCTGACATACCTCTCTGGATTGAGAACATATTTAACCAACATGTATTCAGCAGTAGACTTCAGCAACATCCAGTTCCATTTCCACTTCCACAACTTCCCTTAACATTTAATTCCTACTCATAACAACATGCCTTCTTGGTTGATCACTGGTGCTAGCAGGGGAATTGGTCTCAATATTGTTGAAGTGCTGGTATGTCTACTTTGCTCTGCCTCTATGCAAAAAATTGGTTCTTATGCCCATATTCTACAGCTCAAGGATGAGAACAACTTGGTCATTGCTACTGTCTGAAACCCTTTGAGCTTGAAGGGTCTCACAGACATTGCTTCCCAGTATTCTAAGAGCCACATTGTTCTTGTCAAGCTGGATGTTACCACTGGTGTGAGTGTAGCAGAAGCTGTCAAAGAAGTGATGTCTCTACTTCCTAATGGTCTATCTTGCCCTCAACACTAAACTTGGACTCTAGTCATCAATATTCCCAGGTTGTCTCTGATGACTTTTCAACACTGTAGTATTTGCTTCCAACATGTGGACCATGTCTAAGTTAGAACCCATGAGAACTGGAATGGTGCAGCACATAAGCTGAAGCCAACAGTTCTTACCTTTAGCATTACAGTCAGAAATCCTTCCAACATTATTTGCTATCATAGCCTACAACCTCTAGTTCATATTCACCCTTGGGAACAAGACTTGAAATCAGGATTGATTGTAAACAGTCTGAAAATGGCACACACTGAATTGTACAGGGATATGACAATGAGAAAGACTAGGCTCAGAGATGAGACTTGATCAAAATTATAGTCAATATTCAGATTGCCAATACAAGATGGAAGCCAGCTACTTAAATACATGGGTAGTGAATTGTATAGCTAATCAGAGAATGGAAATGAGTAGTGACAAGGTCATAATAAAACTTGGAATCATAATAAGTATCAGAAGTTGTATTACAGAGTCAAAATAAGTATCAGAGATGTACATAAAAGAAGTATTGTTCTGAAAAGGATTGAGTACTGTTGAGCATAGAAATGTTAAAAAGGTGAATGAGATACAGGGTACTGTGGTTATTGGAAGTACTAGAATAAAGTTGGAAAGAATCATAAATGTATCAGAAGCATAGTTGGGGTTTTTAGTATATAACATTTGTTGTGAAAGTAACATGACAAGTTTCCCTGAAGCCATTCAAATTATTGACACTTTAACACATCTTATATTACACTGCTGTTTCTATTTGGCTCCAGATTTTAGTGTATTGTATTTGCTCTTCTTTCTGTTATTGCTACTGGCAAAGTTTGCATATTGTCTTTCTGCCCCAATGCAGAATATGTTTTAGTGAGAGTTTCCATGCTCTGGAGTGTTGAGGATGCTCAGGACCAAGTATCCTCTTTCTTGCATTCAGCACCTCAACTTCCAACTCCAGTGCTTTCTCCATCTGTCCTAGCCAGATTTTCCATGCTCAACTGTGTGTCTGGATGCCCAGGACCAGTTATCTTCTTTCTTGTATTCAGCACCCCAACTTCCAACTCCAGTGCTTTCTCCATCTGCCCTAGATCTAAGTATGTTCTTGTTGGAATGGGAAGAGCAGCAGAGCAGTACAACACTTGCAGTGAGCAAGACAAGCTAAGGCTGAGTCCTGGAGTGAGTAACTAGTATATTGTGAAAGAGAATGTAAGTACTGACCTGGGTCCTGGAGCGAATAACTGGGGAACTACACTCTAGGACTGCAGGCTTATATACATGTGGAACACAGTAAAGCTGTGTGCTGTGCATCTATCTATGCTAGGCTAGGCTATGCTACTATTCTATGCTAGATGGATATGAAACAAAGAATGAAAATAGACATGAAACAAAAGATGAAGGCAGTGTAAAGAAAGCTGTGTAGGTCACTACTTCTAACAGTTCTAGCCAGATTTCTCATGCTCAACAGGGTGTCTGGATGCTCAGGACCAAGTATCCTCTTTCTTGCATTCAGCACCTCAACTTTCAACTCCAGTGCTTTCTCCATCTGCCCTAGATGTGAGTATGTGGTAGCTAGATTTGCCATGCTCAACAGGGTGTCTGGATGCTCAGGACCAAGTATCCTCTTTCTTGCATTCAGCACATCAACAGACAACTCCAGTGCTTTCTCCATCTGCCCCAGATCTAAGTATGTCCTACCCAGATTTCCCATGCTCAACAGAGTGTGTGGATGCTCAGGACCAAGTATCCTCTTTTGTGCATTCAGCACCTCAACTTTCAACTCCAGTGCTTTCTCCATCTGCCCTAGATGTGAATATGTGGTAGCCAGATTTGCCATGCTCAACAGGGTGTCTGGATGCTCAGGACCAAGTATCCTCTTTCTTGCATTCAGCACCTCAACAGACAACTCCAGTGCTTTCTCCATCTGCCTTAGATGTGAGTATATCCCAGCCAGATTTGCCATGCTCAACAGGGTGTGTGGATGCTCAGGACCAAGTATCCTCTTTCTTGCATTCAGCACCTCAACAGACAACTCCAGTGCTTTTTCCATCTGCTCTAGATGTGAGTATGTGGTAGCCAGATTTGCCATGCTCAACAGGGTGTCTGGATGCTCAGGACCAAGTATCCTCTTTCTTGAATTCAGCACCTCAACAGACAACTCCAGTGCTTTCTCCATCTGCCCTAGATGTGAATATGTGGTAACCAGATTTGCCATGCTCAACAGGGTGTGTGGATGCTCAGGACCAAGTATCCTCTTTCTTGCATTCAGCACCTCAACTTTCAACTCCAGTGCTTTCTCCATCTGCCCTAGATGTGAGTATGTAGTAGCCAGATTTGCCATGCTCAACAGGGTGTCCAGATGCCCAGGACCAAGTATCCTTTTTCTTGCATTCAGTACCTCAACATTCAACTCCAGTGCTTTCTCCATCTGCCCTAGATGTGAGTATGTGGTAGCCAGATTTGCCATGCTCAACAGGGTGTGTGAATGCTCAGGCCCAAGTATCCTCTTTTGTGCATTCAGCACCTCAACTTTCAACTCCAGTGCTTTCTCCATCTGCCCTAGATCTGAGTATGTGCTAGCCAGATTTCCCATGCTCAACAGAGTGGATGGATGCTTAGGACCAAGTATCCTCTTTTGTGCATTCAGCACCTCAACTTTCAACTCCAGTGCTTTCTCCATCTGCCCTAGATCTAAGTATGTGCCAGCCAGATTTGCCATGCTCAACAGGGTGTCTGGATGCTCAGGACCAAGTATCCTCTTTCTTGCATTCAGCACCTCAAC
>JASFDD010000167.1:0-42161 GCA_036937055.1 Nidula microcarpa | reverse complement strand
AACAGCTACATATATGTATTCTCTATCAATGAAATGGCTTATTACATATAGCTCCAGCATTATTATAGGTATTTTTTCGCATATTAAAGAATTTTTTAATGTGTAGCGTATTATAATATGCCAGACAACGGTGCCAAAAGGTGCATCGACATCACAAAGAATTGAACCTGAGACCTTTTAACTTACGGATTTGAAAAAAAGTAAACATTAACCACTTGGCAATAGTGCATTATACAAATATGGCTTATAATATTTTGTAGATGAGGGATCGAGTTTTTGAAAACCAAATTGAGCTGGTTCCAGACACTGCACAGGGGCCGATATTATTGAGTTATACAACTTCCGCACATCGAATTTAGTACAAGAAACGATACTGACGTCATAAGAGTTTTCCTACTACTAGCTATTATACAGGCAAGTATCAAGAGGAACCACAAGATACTGCTTCACTATGCATGCACTCACGATTTCCAGGACACCACAAAGACCGAAATGAGCAAGCTTCCAAGCCTCGAATTCTTTTGACTGAAGGAACCATGCTCCTGTTCCAGGTGCACATCTGGAAGCATATTCACTCTGCGTGGTCCACAAATTTATTTTAGACAGCCGGTTTGCGATCTCAATGCATTCTTGTCCTTGTAAGAAGCAATTTAATTTGTATTCGGAACCAGTGATAACATGACAAAGCACCTGGTTGAACGGAATTCGGTGCTTCAATATTTGCGAGCATCAAAGCACTCTGATATGTTTGGGCTTTATCGCATTGCGCTCGGTCAGCACAGAAGAAAGGGAAAAAAGCCTATAAACTAACAGCGCTGATTAGCAACGACCTGGGACAGATTCGTCTGTATTTCAGCTGCCCGAATTGCGTTGTCTATATGCAAGTTAATCTAGGCATAATTCAAGCTCGTTTTTGGCGTTCACCTTCTTGATTCTTCCATAATGTAGAAATCCTGGAATCTACTTTTTCTGGCTCACGTTTAATCACCTGAGAAAGAGTACTGCATACGTCGTATAAGTTAAGCTCGAGAAGGGTAAAGAATTTAAACCTTACAAATGGTCATTTTGCAGCGCCAATGCCACATATGATTTGATCTGTTCAATCTCTAAAAGCATCTCTTTGACCTCGCCTTTCTCAATTTTCCACATCAATATCCTCCTCACTCTCTTAGATCCTTCTCCATCTTGCAGTTTACTCGATAATTGTTCTAAACCGATCTTAAACTTATCGAGAGGGCCATTAAAAATGCTAAGTGATCTAATTGAAGTGAGCCAAGGATGGCCCTGATTTGCTTCCTGGACACGACTTTGTAAAACAATCAGAAGGTTGTGAAGGTCGGAGAGTTTTTCCAAGACATCCATGCTGTATGATGGAGCATCCTGCACGCTTTTCAGGTAGCTGATATTTTTGGCAGCGACGTCGATTAGAGTGATGAGACTGGCGACAAATCCTACCGGATCCATGGGACAAGAGTGGAAGCGTTGATGAAGTGGGGGGTTCGGTTTCGAGAACGGAGGTATAAATGAGAAGTTCTTGAGAGCTGACAAGTGATTGATAGATGGAGCATTGCTGTGACCAAGTACTCGCAGGGTTATCCTCCCATTCAGCACTGGCAGGCTTCGATAAGTATGGTGGATACATACATATTTATGCTGCGGTGCGAGATTAGCGCGGAGGCTTTTGCTCACCAGAATGGGCGATACTTACCAGATAACTATGTGTAAAATGCGGTCAAACGAAATAATGGGGTAGTTGAAAGTTAAATGTAAAATGCGAATTCAACTTAGTACATGAGGGAATCTCAACTGATGGCATTGGATACGGCACTTGCCTTCGCTTGATGGAATTTCAGTTTGAATGATGGATTCGGAAACTCAGATAAATACATGGTGGAGATCACATGGTGCCGACGCGTAAAACATCAACAAATCATCGATAATCGGTCAGCTTCGATGTATGGCTCTGACATATGGTTCGCCACAACTGCAGGTCAGTGGAAACCAAAAAAAAAAAAAGGCCATCGCGTCGCGGAGGCCTGATGTGAATGATGGATGAATGAGTTGAGTTTCAAGCAATTAATGGGAACACGGTGATGGCAGTGCGAGTATCGCGAAAGGTATCACATTAGTTTCCGCGAGGGAAGAGATGAAATGGACGATGAGGACTAACGAGAGATACTAAGGAGTGTATGGCTACAGATGCCAATCCAAGTACAGGGACGTGTTACTGATATATTGAGAATGAGTGAATACAATAAATTATGAAGTTCAAGGAGAAAAAATTATAATGCAGTCTAGTCGAGAAAACCTTTCAGTAAGCCGTCAAGCGCCCTAGGATGCGACTGAAGCTGTCTATGAGGAGGAAGCTTAAACGAGGATGAACAGATATATATAAAGCGCACACACTCACCCATAACCATAATCGGGCTAGCTGCCACCAGAGTGGGAAGAGACAAAAGGCGCCTTCGGATACCACCTTCTGCCCTAACGGGCACATAGAGCTCCATGGCCATTTCTTTTTGTTTGTCGAGCTGTTGCTCAGCCTGTGACGTTAATATTTTGTTGCTACGTGCACATCGTCAGCAGATGCGAGAGAACCGGAAATAAAGTAGAGAGACTCACTCGATCGCGTGGATGTGAAGATGATATACCATCGCTTGAACGTTACGCACAGTGTCGCGACATCCAGGGCGCTGACACACGAGCTGATCACTTTCTCCGAGACCGGAACGTTCCATAAGTTTCATAGCCTCCTCGTGCTGTTACGTTACAAATTGAGCGAGGTAAGCTACTTGAAAAGATATGACGCACAGATTTAGCCAAAGAGTCTGTGCTAGACTGGGGACGAATAACCTTTAGCTCTTGGCACATGGGCCGAATAGATATATATTCAGAGACAGCATAGCCATCTATCCTGATCCACATCTTCCGGACAGAAGAGGAAGGCGAGCTCTGGCTTGTAGGAGTGGAACCTGGAGTAAGCGCGGGAGTGGAGTCGGGAGTGAGTGCTGAAGCGGGCGACGCGGGAGTGAGTGCTGAAGCGGGCGACGCGGGAGTGAGTGCTGAAGCGGGCGACGTGGGAGTGAGTGTTGGAGCGGGCGCGGCGTCAGTATCAAGCGGCTGCCTATTGCGATAGCGAATGATAATCTCCTGCGCTGGCGTACTGCCTATGCTACCACCATCACTGGTATTGCCACCAGTCGGCGACAACCCTCGAGGGCCAGGTTCAGAGAAGTACGACCAGGTGCTCGAGGCGTCACTGTTGTCGCGTTTTTCTTCGTAGCCGGTTTGCGACGGGAAGAAGGTCGTGTTCAAGATAGGTCCCAGGATGTGCCTCTTGGGAGGATAAGGACCGCTAATGCCCCGAGCGAGAACAAGTGGCTTCGAATCCTGCTTAGGGGAGGGAAGAAGAGAAAGGCGCACTGCATCCTCAAGGACCTGGTGGAGAGAATGAGGGTCCATGTCCGTTACAGAGAGCGGCGAATGCTACGTGAATGAGAGGTGAAGAAGTGAGGAACACGTCCATCGGACCACGCACCATTTATACGCTCAAGACTTCGCGCTTTGCCATTGCCTACGGTGGCTCGAAAGCCACACAGACCACCGTGCTTGAACAGCTGGAGAGCTGCAACAATCCATGATCAAATTCGGCCATTTGCTGGCCACTCGACCACAGTAGTTCTGCAGCGGGCCATTGTCCGCTGGTGCACGCGACCACATGCATCACGCATCCCTACGCGCTTTGTCAATGAACCGCGAGCAGCTGTAGGTGCATGTTAGGCATTATTTGCCATTGTAAAGGAATATCTATAGGATTGAGGCTGTAGTGACGTCTTCAGAGGATTGGAATGAAGTGCGGTTCAACTTCGAGAGGGTACAGTGATGGTGGCTCAGTGGCTGTTACCAGTGACCGTCAGAGTTGGGAGGACAGAGGGCTGGGTCAGAGGGGCCGGTCGGCCCGGTACCTACCGAGGTGCCCTTGTGTTGATCCGCATCATCAGACTCGCACGGACCATGCGTGAATACATCCTTCGCACCTGGCTGTATAACAACAACCAAAATTTGGTTTCAAGACTTTACATTAGAGTTTCATCACAGCCTTTCGCTATTTCTCTGATTTCTTATCTTATTGAATCCTGCGACATGTGGGCTGAGGGCTGAGGGCTGAAATTTCAATTATCTACTCATTCAAGTTTCCCTTTGAAACTCTTGCGGACCTACTTATAACGATCTCTTCGCCAAAGAGAACTTCCTGCAGTGGCCTTAGCGACGGTAAGCGGTATCTTCCGGTGGCTGCGTAGCTATACTAAATAGGCGTTCGAATTTTGCACTGAGCAGTGGCGGCCAGACCGTTCGTGTCATACCCCATATTATTTTTCCATCATGCTTGAACCGCCATGACCGTCGCCCCCATCTATAACGACTCAATCTATGAATTCCACGAGCCTATGGGTATCATCGCCAATCTCTTGTCGGGAATCGGATATAGCATTAGCTTCATGCTCTTCTCTATGTGTTCATCCCTCAACGTTAACGTCAACCGTGGCACCGCCTCCCGAAAAGCGCGTCAGCCTTTGACGTCGCCCTGCTTGCTTATGCATTATGTCGCTCTAGTGATACTTCTCAATACATTGATCATCACATTTGTGGCCTCAAAAACACAAGACTTGTATTCGCAATGCTAGCAGGCCCGGGTCACTGGAAACTCGGTTGATACTTATAGTGCTTTTCTGACTCTCGGGAAGATGGTGATACATATTATAGCTAGGGTGCCAATAGATATTGGCATAGGGGTGTTTCTTCCCTTCATCTGGCAAAGGCTCACGGCTAGTGCTCTAGATCTGGCAATGCGTAGCCATGTGCACAGATTACAGAGTATCACGCTGGCTCTTCATCCGCATTCCCTTAGCTTTAGCTGGATTTTATGTTGGTAGATAACCTTTCAGATTCTCATCCTCTGCTCATATTCTACTATACTACTTTGAAAGTTGCTCAGGGTCTTTTGCTTTCTCTTATCTCAAGCAGAAATCTCCCTGCCCCAGATATCGGCATTTGAATCTACTCAGTCACATCTCTTGGCATAAACGTCATTATTACTGGAATGTCCATCGCTTATTTGCTTCGTCATCGAAGTCGAGTAAAGTGCGCCCCTAGATGTAAATTTGCTTCCCTATATATCCCAATCATCAGTGTGGCCGTTGAGTCAGTTGCGCTTGTGGTTGTGTTCTCTGTGTTGCTTGTAATCAGCTTGGTAATGGGTTCGAGTTGATACCTACGTCACTGATAATATCAGGGTTTTTGGATAGTGTCTTGAAGGGAAAGCTTGGTCAAGTGAGACGGCACAGAGCATCAGCGTAAATACTCAGCAGACAATTGTCGTGGAGAGAGAATGTGGTTATGGTCGTTTTATAATGCTCAGGCAGGAACCGTGGAGTCAGCTTGACATTTTCCTTTAGGCGAATGGATTCCATTGCTTCTTCCAGTGCTTTGCTTAACAACAGCTTATCAGTTAGTTTTATCAGAGAAATGGCTACGCCGAGTGGTCTTGTGAACAGAAGCTAAGTATAACTTAGTAGTCTCATTCGAAATACATCGGTTGCAAGCTAATTCATATCTATCTCATTCTTAGCAGCTTTTAGAAGATTGGGAGTTCCGTGCTCAGACAGAGAGCCTTCATCACGCCGCATTTATAAGATTCAGATGGACGACATCATCTTACGGAAGTTCAAGTTGGTGTTTCTATTTCAATGCATGCCAGTTAATCTCCGGAGGTAAGGGCCAAGAGAGTTCCAATAGGCTCGATTCCTCTTTGAATACTTGCGTAAGTTAAGGCAGCCTTAATCGGCGTCATCCCACTACTGGACTCCTCACTGCTCAATAGAGGCTCCCTGTCAGTCTACATTGCGTGAATGCCAGATATTTTCTTCTGAAAGGCGCAACTTCTTCGTTATTACCTTACTGGGATACTTATTTATGGAATAACATAATTCCGAAGGACACTTGCCTTGTGTCCGCCTTAGCGTAGATATTCAATTTCATCGTCGATTTCTCGGGCTGCAACGCAAGTTCTGACATTATTTTCCTCATACACAGATTCAGCTTTTACAGTTTGTCTTTCGACTTGCTTCCGAAGTTCTGCCTAGGTCTGCTGACCATATTACAACCAGCAGGACTGCGCATGTCGTAAGAAGGTTCACTGTCCATTTGGTTCTGTTAATATCTCCTGTAGCCGATGAAAATACGGCATCCATTATCCTGCTCTTTCAATCATCGTTTCTTCAAGCTTTGTTATCACACTCATGGAAGATCATAATCGTTGGTGAAATGATCAGCAACAAAGAAAGCCAGACGCTGAAAAGATGAATACATGTCATTGTGAGCGCCTAATGAGTGCTATTTATATGGAGCTACTTTTAAGCACTTCGCTGTTTTCGTCCTAGGATCATGAATGTCGGAACAGCCCGTGATCGAGAGGGGTTTGGCTGTACATACCAGCGCACACGTCTTTCTTCCCCGCCGCTTTCTAGCGTGCTGATCCTTACCAGCCTCTATGGATCCATCGGGGGATGCTCTCTGTCGGTTTCAACAACCAGTGGGGGTAATAGGAATCCTTCTCTCCGGGGTCGGATATGGGATCGCTTTCTTACTCTTTTTATTATGCTTTCCCCCTCTTAAACGAGGTGCAATGTCTCCGAAAACTCGCTCGACCGCCAACATGTATCTTCTTGCATACATGTCAGTCACAATGATCCTCGACACTTTGACAATCGTGTCGCTATCAAGAACGACGAAGACAATTTATATGGAGTGCTCTAATATGATAGCAGCGTCTGTCGCCGGGCTGCCGCCAGTCAATTCTGCCATATACTATTATGGTGTGGTCCTCACCCTCGGGCAGATGGGCGACGTATGCTTCGTGTTGACCTGTTGGGGCGCTGATGCATTGCTGGTAATGCGTAGTTCGTAGGATTTTAACCAAGTTAGAGCACTAACTATCTTTTTAGATTTGGCGATGTATCATGCTGTATCGAGACTCTAAAGTGTCGCGCTGGGTGTATATTGGCGTACCTTTGGCTTTATCCGGAATGTCTATAGGTACACGCTTCATAATTATTAAATCCTGAAGGCGCACATCTCACGTACAGAGCATTTGTTTCGCTTTGGCGTCAGTTTCTGGGAGTCTTATGTTGTCACTGGTCATTGGCAAGAATCCTCGCTTTCCTCCTTACATTGGAATTTGGATATACAGCATGGTTTCCCTCGGCATCAATATCATTATTACATTGATGATTGTCATTCGTTTACTTGCACATCGACGACGAATTACTCTGGCGCTCGGATCCAACTTCGCCTCACCCTATACGTCAGTCATCACTATGGTTGTCGAATCAGCGGCATTGGTCGTCGTATTTTCAATTTTCTTTGTGGTCTCATTCATTCTTAGTTCTAATTCGGAGCTTATCGCTTTGCAAATTTTAGTTCAAGTGCAGGTACGTATTATACAAGCCATGACAAGTTGTTGAATCCGAGGCTAACGATCTTTCAACAGATAATTTCTGCATTTTGGATTATATTTCGTATGGCCCAAGGGACAGCATGGTCAAATGAAACGGCAGATACGATAATGTCCAGGGAGCAGCCGGATGGGGAGGCGCAGAGCACGCCCTCTACTATCGTTTTCCCATATTCTCAGGCATAAAGTGATATTCTTTATCTCCTAAAATGAGAAGAGTTTACTTGTAATGGCGATATGTTCTTTCATCGTCTCCATCTTTGCTTAAAATTGCTATACGGTCAAGATTTCTCATCCTGATTTACTTTGCGGATATTGTTATTATGGTCGTTCGTTAGTACTAATACCACGTGGATATAAACATACCCATACTTGAGGCTCTACGAGCTTATGCTACACATTATATACTCTAATATGCTATTATTTTCATGCATGCAGTGGCTCTATGAATAGATTGAAGGATTCGGATTTCGGACACTACAACTCGTAATGCCTTTCAGATGATAGATTATTAGATATTGTTTGTCTAATCTTCATTCAAAATACACCGATGGTGAAGCGGTTATCATGCTTGCCTTCCATCTGAGAATGAGAATTAGGTGCAGCAAGCGGCAGGGGTTCGACTCCCCTTCGGTGTAATTCACATTTTGGAAATCAACGCTTCAGCATACTGTGGCCGGACCCCTAACGAGTCACTGTGGGGAAACGAGTCAACACAATTCTAACACATCCTCCTGTAGCTCTATTCACATGAAATCTTGCACAAGTAGTCTGCGATATCTCATAAGCATCCAATTAAATTTTCATATCATTCTGCTTGGTATAAGCAATTAAACGGTGCAATGTGAAATGATGTGTCGAGCAGAAACTTGTGTTATGCTTATTTTCACGACTACATTTCCTTCTCTCTACACAACCACAGAAGTGTTCTTCATGAAATAAATTGTAACATACTGATATGAATGTGGCGAGTTGATTTTCCAAGTTTTAAATGAGGATGTTTACTTCTCGATGTTTTAACGTGAATACATCCTGTAGGCTGCCTTTTGGATGGACACAATGATCTCCTCTGTTGAACACGATAGTGTTACCTCCCACTATATCCTCTGCCTACAAAAACAGCTTACGTACTTTGAATGCAATACAAGACTCATAAAATAAATTTCTAGATTTTTATCGGTCGATTTCCCTCAGCAAGACAGATTGTACCAAAGGGTACTAAAAGGCATGGAAGAGGAGCATAGAATAGCCCTGCAGGTAGCAAATACTACTTGAAAAGTGCAAGAATATTCTATACCTTCTTTTATGTTGCAAAATTGTTTCACAAAATTTTGTGCGATTTGCGTCAATATCCGTTGCTCTATGCTATGCACAATTCGAAGTGTATGTAGAGGTCAATCCCCAGAGATGATTATTACTGAAGTTATATTTAGTTCTATCAACGGTCGAGTGGAAAAATCCGGACAGGTGACTCGTTTCCCGTCCATTGCCCTGGTTTGGCTCAGTTTCGAGTCCCTTTCGTAGAATATTCATAAATACCCCATCTCTTCCGCTAAAATTCTATAAACTACATATATTTATGTAGAATATGTTTTCCTACAATTATATACCCTTTTTATGTTATTGGGATATTTGCAGGCTTACCTATACGTGATTTACCGTTAGGTGACTCGTTTCCCGTCCAGGCATACTGAACTTAGGGACTGTCATGGGTATCCGTGGGTAAAATTATATTTTCGATCTCATGACTGCAGTTTGTACTCTATACCTTAGTTCTCTGGCAAGGTTGGACTCCTAGTATACATACCCATTAATTTTAAGTATGAATACATTTGTGTAAGATTTGCACCCTGTAGGCAAAACGGGTCAAAAAAAACCACGGATCAGGCTCATACGGGTCCACTGGAATTTCGCAACATTGGGTTGACCAATATATATATTCATGAAGCAAATTCACGTGGATAGCAGAGACCCATAACGCCGCAAAATCTAAAACTTCTACAACAGGAATTGCATTGTGGAGAATATTTTTTTCAAAAAGTGTGTTTATCCGTGCCAGTCCCTACACTGAACCACATCACCAGAGCTCTGCACTGTGTCTTGAAAGGAAACGAGTCAGTTAAGCTTAATCCTTCTATAGCTCATGTAATACTTGGGTTACTGAGATTATTTATTTATTTATTGGAGGATGGATTATCTTGAAAATTCAAGTATGTAAAAATATTCGTTGGATGAGCAATAAATACTTGAGTAAAACATAGAGTATGAGCAGGTGTCTATTTTTGCCAAACTCAAGCAACTAGCCCCCTAACGACTCATTGGCCTCAGCATCTGTTAAAATAAGCGACGCAGTCTTGACGACATCGAAGACAGTTTGTCCTCAGAAGGATAGGGGGATTTCGAAGAGGGCAAACGGATGAGTAACTACAACAATAGTAGACTACCTATATAATATAAGACCTGAAACCAATATACAAATGCGGTAAACTATAGAAAAGCTACAAGAATGTAAACTAAAGGAAGTGAGATGCATGCGAAAATGCGGTGACATCACGAAACACTCGCAAACTGTGATCCGAAATTCCAACAGCATCCATTATATTGATACCTGAATACGTGCTTATTTTCCATGATTATATTCTCTTATCCATCTATTTTATGCTTCAAATTTCTGTTTGAGCAGATCCCTTTCCGTCGTCGCACAACAAGCTGAAATGTTTTGGCAATTGGATCCGATCACCGACTGGCCATTTCAGGTTATCTCTCTCGCTCGAATCGCAGATATCTCAGCAACAGCGAGCTCCTCCGCTCCCATATTTTTCAGATGCCTAGCTACTGTATATAAGATCAGGTTTGTAAAAGGAATAGCTAGTAAAATGATTTGCTGGCGTGCAATTGCTCCTTAACTCGTTCCTAGGCGTGACTCGTTAGGGGTACAGCCACAGTAATAATAAACAAATTATTCACAAAGTTTCTGTAGAATGGCTGATGTTCACATATTAATATTATTTCTAGAAAGTTGTGAAGCGGTTTATAACGGACTTGACTTTGTTCGCACCCTAAAACTCAAATAGCTGAAATATAGCAACATGCTTGTATTATCAGGGCGCCTCTACAGAGTGAGAAGCACCCAGGAAGAGGTACTTGTATACAGAGCAATGAACGCTCGAACCAGAAAATAAGTTCAGCAATATAACTATTAATGTAGGTATTGAAATACCCATCATAGCAGTCATACATATCGAGAACGTCGTAGTACATAAATACTCTACGTAAGCATCGAAACCCAATTCATGCGAAAATTATAAGTTATAATCAAACCATGCACTCTTGTCGCCCAATCCTGGCTCTTCCTCGTGCCTCTGCATCGTTGACCTGATCACTTTCTTCTTTTTGTTCTGATCCCAAAGGTAGTATGTGTTCATCCCCGAAACAAAGAACATCAACACCGAGAATGCCAACAGCACTCTAGTGGCGAGGGTATACTTGGGCGCTAGTGACAGCGAGCCAAGAAGCCAGGTCGCGAGGATGCCTCCGGAGTTAGTCATGATGAAGCCGATCGCAATAGCAGTTGCGCGGCGGGCGTGAGGTGCAGCATTATTAGCGCTCCAGGTGGATAGGGTGGGAGCCAACACGTAGGTTCCTGGAATGGAGAAGAACAGAGAGCCGTACTGGACATGGTGGTTTGTAGATCCTGAAAATGCAGTGGCATCAGTATGGGGCTCGTAATAGGGAGCAAAGAATTACGTACCAAGGAACATGCCGAAGCCGATGACGCACAACAGAGAGGAGATCATACACACAAATCCGCGGCAATGGAAGCGATCCGATATGAAGGCGCCTATCATGCTCACTGGGAAGCAAGTTAACGAGGGTTAGCTTTCGCATGTCTAAGCAAGAGAATGACACTAACAGACGAAGGCTACTGCAAATGGCGGTACGGACATGAGCTGAGAACGCGCAGCGGTGAAACCAAGGCCTTGGACGATGGAAGGTGCAAAGTACGCAAGGCCGTAAAGAACAGTTCCTAGAAGTGGTAACTCCATGTCAATATGAGAAGCTGAAGTACACCGAGAGAGGACATACCATCGAAGAAAAAAATAATTGCCAGCATCCACACCTGAGGCAGCTTGAATGCCATACCTACTTCTTTCAAACTAACTGCATCGGTTTTCTCGTCCTTGCCATTCGTCCCATCTTCTCTCAGTTTAGCCATTACATAATCTCTCTCCTCCTGATTAAAGAATCTCGCGGTGTTGGGTGACGCAGGAAGCAAAAGAAATGAAGATAATCCGAAGAGGAATGTGAAGAGACCTTCAAGTATGAAGATCCAGGCCCATCCCGGGCGGCCCCCAATTCCATCCATGTTGATGATTCCAAACGCAAGGAGACCGGAGAAGGCGCCGGAGACGGATGCCGCGGAGAAAAAGGCCGAGATTCTGAAGAGTGATGAAGGGTGGGAGTTTAGGATATGTGCTAGCAGCCCGAGGAAATGAAGCTGAATACTTACCGCCATTGGAGCCTCTGGCGCGGATAGAAGAAAGAGAGGTATAATACGAGACCAGGGAAGACTCCACCTGAAACAAGGTCGACATTCAAGGTGGGCTGAATTATAGGGGTCAGCCGGCTGTTGCTTACCTTCCAGCAATCCCAAGAAGAAACGGCATGCCAGAAGACCGCTGTAGGTGTGAACAACACCTGATTTCATAAATAAGCGATCAGAATGAAGTTCTATAAAGGTAATGGAACTATTAAACCTTGCAAAGTAGTGACCACACCCCAGAGAGTTAACATTGTAGGTAGCATTAGGTTGGGTCCGACAATCTGAGAGAGATCAATTCAAAAAATGTACTAAAACAATAATTAAAAGAACATACCTTCAATAGAAGATTCGATGGGAGTTCCGCGACGATATATGGTACATAAGTGACCGTTAATGCGATACTATATTGTTTATTGGTCATTTTTAGGTCCTTTTGCAGGCCAGCTACTCGACTGTTGCCCAGATTTGTACGATCCTGAAGTTAATAAAACGACGATTAGATTGAATTTTTGGGTAAGGAGTGAAAGCTCGTACCAAGAACGACAGGAGATAGAACATAGCAACAACAGGCAAAATCCACATGTCCAGCTTGCGCCATACCGTCTTCTCCAAAGCAGGGTTTACAACGGTGGCGGGAGAAGAACTCCGTTCGGTGCTGCTAGAGTCACCGAGAGCATGTTTCTCGGGATCCGGAGAACTGGTGGATGTGCGTGAGGGCTTGTCCGACATCGTCCTCAGAACTCTCTGGCTCTAGGTGGTTGAAGTGGAAGAGAACGGGTAGAGGACACCTGATACACGATGCACGATTTCCCCATCACGTCAAATATATAATTTTGCGCATGCCTAAGCTCGGAGTAAAGCCCCAGCTTCCTTGCAGTGTGAACTTCTATGTTTGCCGTTGGAAATTGGCAGGATGATGGGAATAAATCGAAGATAGAGATCTTGCCAGGCACGGGGTCCTTCAGTAACACGCAAATAGTCACGACGGAAGTGACCGGGTCACTAGTCACGGCAAGAGTGTCCATACAAAATTTCCTAACCCCGAGGCTCGGCTGGCAACGATCTGCAAGGATTTGAGATATTACACTGGTGAAGAACTAGAGTCAACTCTCGCTATGTACACGTAATTTAATATCCAGAATTCGTTCGATGAGCAGTTTCTGTAGTGGACAACTCGGGCCTCGGTGTCTGAGGATACTCATTTGCATCAACTATTCTTTACTATTCTTTAGCAGTCGGTAGCCCCGCTTTAGCACCTAGGATGTCTGGCAGTAATAATAGGAACACTTTCCCTGCCTATCATCTGTATCTTCTTCCCTACCGTCTGAAAAGCCTTCATTTAGGATCGTTCCGGTAATTGGCTCTACTGAGAAATGACTTCAACTATTTTCAGTTGCCTCTTCCTAGTGTTCACATATTGCTGCACAGATGCCTGAAAATAGTGCTTTAGTTGTTCCGTCTTTTCTGTCCATTATAAAATCGACCAGCAGTTCTTGGCAGTATCAAGGAGAAGATATCTTCTGAGCGACGTCTCGTTCTTTCAGGGTAAGTTTTATCTGCACAGATGGCGAGTATGTAGCCCGGGGTTCAGCCCTAGAAGGAAATTGAAGGGCGTCTTCGTGCCCCTCTTCCATCGTTGTTTTTCGTTCTCTAGTTACATCTTCTTCATGATCAGGTACCAGGAGGCACCAGAGAAACCCTTTTTGAAGATCTTGCTTCTTCCTTCACAGCCCCTTCACAGCCACTCCCCGATGTAACCCGACACCAGACGAACGCCGGCTCAACATCTGCTCCATAAGGAGGAGTTTTGCTGTCGTACCTCCTTCACACGACTCCGAGATCCCAATTCAAGGCTCATGATGCTCCACGAGGTCTCATTTACTTATTTCCTGCTTAGTTCATTTAGTCCCCAGTATCCCTGAGAACATACCTTCGGGTGAAATATCGGCCGCCAGAAGCTGCGCACAAGACATCTTGAAAAGAAGTCTCAGTCGTGATCCATATGCTGCACTGGCCTCCTCTATCTGGCTTCCATTATGACTTCCTTTCCCTTAGTTACTCCTCGATGAGCTGTAATGCACCTTATTCTGAGGATTTGAAACGATTCCGAGACGTCGCATTAACTCTCTGCACATTTGCGAATTGGAAGTTCTGCTGCAGGGATGTAGCCGGCGGGAGATCGAAGATTCGAGATTATAACCAATGGCAGGCTGCAATTAAAAATACGGTGGTGAGCTATATGGAGGATGTCATTTTCTGTGAGAAGCTTGATGGATGCATCAATGATTTTCAGTCTTGCACGGCTGCAGACAAGCAGAAAACTCTAGAACGCCATGTGTAATGGGTAGAATGTCCAAGTGCGATATATTATTCAAGAAGGCACATGAGAGCTTATATAGAACGTATAGTAAGCAGCTAGATCCCATCTAGATTTGTGACTGAGTAACTGCGAAGACCATTGTGAATCAGTCCAATCCTGGATCCAATGGACCATCATGTTCATAATTACCCGAACGTCTTGTTTGGATAAAAAGGTGCAGGACAACATCAAGCAAAGCAAGGTTCAACTTTCAGAGTTGAAGAAACATATATGTAATGTGTATCCGGGGTCGTCAGTCAATCGACTGCGTAAGGCAGGTTCAATCTCAAGAATCTCCTTCTGAATCTTAATAGAGAGGATTCAATTTGGACGATCACTCACACGGATGTAACTAAAGCGACGCTTACTGAGAATAGAAGACTAATGCCGACTTGTGGCGAGCCTCGAGACTGTGTGTTTATGGGCACCACTTCAAACCCCATGGAGGTTGTGGGCATCCCGCGATTGCGGAATAAATTTGGTACAAGGGTGTGTCCACCATCAGAAAAAAAGATTCGCGATTCTCACTTCGCCAGAGGGTTTACTTATCAGCGGATGCTTTAGGGCGAATATATCCGGTGCCGCGACACGCCGACATCGTTCCCTTGGGTGCTCGAATTTTGAAGTTCGCCATTGATATCAGATGATCACATGGACAGTGAGAACCGCTGCACAAGAACTTTAGTCTCCTCGATAGAGTTCACCAGTTCATTTAAGCATGGTATTTTATCTGTGAGCAGAGCAATTAGAGACGTAAAAATGAAGTGAGAGTGGTATATGCATTGCGTGTAAGGATGATGTTGCGAGGAGTAAAAAATACAGTTCCAGAATACCAAAGTCCCAGAATAAAATAGTTAAATGATACATAAAGGAGCACGTCGCGTGGATGTTCTGCAGCTTACTGCGTGCACTCTGAAGCATTGCTTTTAGGAGGAGGCGGAGGATCAATGATCGTTTCAATTTCTTTAGTGATTGAGATGGTGAAGTCCATGTCAGACTTCCGTCTTGGACGTGATTCCAGTTCCAGCGTTCCAGCTGTAATCTGTGAGAAAATTAGGGTCAGACGGCAGTAACTATTCAAGCAATAACAAGTATTTAAAACTCACCATGGTCGGAAAACGAATGTTTCCGGACGAGAAAGTGTCGAACTGTACACGACATGAGAATGGCGCGTAGGTAACTTCAATGAATGGGAGAAAGTACATGCCTGTTGCCTTCGTGAGGACTCTTCGTCTCCAAACAACACATTCTGAGCTGAAGGTCCGTTTGCGAGTTTATCCCAGCCCGCTCGAGCATTGAGGGTAGAGAGCAGAGCGTTGGTGTAGAGCTTGGAGAGGGCAAAGTCCCAGACAAAGTTACTTTAAAAGTCAAATTTAGACGCAACAATTTGATGCTTTAAGCCGGGTCTCTTACATTGCTGTGTGCTAAAATGTTAAAGTATTAGCAAAGTGACACCGTCTCAAAATTTATCGGACATACCGGAAGTGCAAGGAAGCACACAACATCCAGGATCGCAAAAATGGCGGTGATCAAGCCCGTCTGCACTGTCAACCGCATAATCTGAAGGCCGGGTGTGTTAACAACGGGAATAGGAGAGGAGAGGGATGGAAATACTTTATTAATAGCATCGTCGGTCGATGTAATCCCTGTCTTCCGCCGAGACTGTGGGATATGAGCATGCAATTACCCACTCGATCCAATGGAAAGTGCACGTACCAAGCTGATCGTCAGCGAGGCAGTAATGATCACATCCGCGATAGCAGAAGCTAGCAACCATGTAAGAGCTGGCCAATGAAGCTCGGGCTTTCTTGAAAATCGACGAATGGCGGTGACTTTGTAAGTCAGCCAGAGCCCTCCACCTAATAGAATATTTGTCAGGGAAAGAGTTAAATATTCCATTCCCTAGCAAAGCGCGCACCTAATGAGATGAACGCTAGCACACAAATGATCACAGCCAACCACCACGCTCTACTTATGATCCGGATGCGCCACGCAATGAAGATTTGGATTGGAGTTGATATCAAGACCTGGTGTGGTGGTAGATTACGCTGAATATTGCTATCAAAAGCACTGATTGTGCACTCACAGTCATACATGGATCTAATGCCAGGTAGAGTTTAGAAGAGCGTCGAGCAATATCTGAACACATAGTACTCACCGGCAGAGAGTACTGTAAAACCGGTTAGATACAATAAATTTCGGGGTAATGAACGAGGAACTTACGAAGTGGAAAGAACGTTGTAGCTTCTTTGGTGCCTGCGGTAACGGTAAGACCGAAAGCGAGCATAAGCAGAAGGAAAGCCGTACCATATTTTGCAACTAGCGGCTCATACATCATCGCCATATCCAAGCCCGTGTTAATACTCTCCGCAAGAAATAGGTAGAGCACCTGGACAGTGGTTAGTCGGAAATATGGAGAGAAGTAGCATCAAGAACCCACAAAGTAGCGGAGCCAAGTTGAATCTCTAGAAATGAAGATTAAAAACGACAGAGTTGCTGCAGAAACAAACACTCACTTTCTGTATGTCTGATAATATATAAATATCTACGAAATCATGAGATTCTTCCCCTTCTCTACTTCTAGCAAATGGATTCACCTGAACAATCATGACCTACAGTTTCTCGTTAGCTCAGTTATTCCAACCTCGAGACGATGTAAGAAACCTGCCCCGTATAATAGAATGTTCAGAAATGTGCCTACAGTACTAGTGTGTAAGTATGAAAAGTAATCCCTAGCAAAAGCACTCACCGATAAGCATCGGCCCAAACCTGGACACGACAGTGAGTGAAGCTATACAGCAAACGTTGTGACGGGCTTACAGTAGTTGAACGGACGGCATTGCGCTGTCCGAGCTGGTAGTGAAGGTCAGGGCGTGCCCACACGATATCCAGGTGGTTCTCTACTATATGCAAACTTCGGAGTTCCCCTACACGAAGGCGTTGTTTCTTTCCCAAAATACCTGCCTAGACTTTTTGAAAAGACGGCTAGTTCGACAGCAACTGCGTGCAACTCTTGACGGTAACTGAAGAATGGGAAGTGGAATACATTCGATCGTGAGCAGTTTGTGTGGGGTTGATCCAAGAAGAAGGGAAATTCTCATGTTGTGTGCATGCTTCTAAGAAGCGGGGCTGAACTGCTACGCTCACCAATCACTCATCACGTCATGAAACCGAGTAACTTGGGCGGTCGGAGAGATTCTGGTAAATATCACCGAAGGAGCCGCGCGCTCTTTGCTTCCGAGTTGGAAACGGAGGGAACTATACTTCCATTGTAAGCATTTGACTGGAAAACAGAGAATGAGAGAGCAGGCAGTCATCGGGTCTTTCCATGACAGGTGGCGGGGCCTGTGGTGTGGTCGGGTGGCCCCACACCTTGCATTGGTAGCATGTGGACAGTCCAACGAGGTCTAAGAAGACTCCGCGAAGCGATCAACGCGCTGTGTGCGCTTGATTGGTTGTTTATATAATCAATGTCATCTGCTGATGAAAATGTATTTTTAGATCACGCAATACACCTCAAGTAGGTGGTCTATGGCCAGCGACGCGCACATCTTGGACTATTTTATACTTCCATAGAGTTCACAAAAGGCCTTAAAGCTTCAAGCTTCAAGTTGAATACAGATCTGGTAGACACATTTTATCTCCGAATTACTCATAGAAAATGACTGTATCAATTCTCTTCCAATGATCACTTAATACCATATAAGTAGTCACCTATCGCGCAGTCCTACGCTATAATGAGAGGTGCATTTGAAAGAAGTTTTCGCAGATCAGTACTGCCATTCTGAAGGCAAGTCACTTAGGTCTATCACTCGAGCGTCAGATATAAATCTAATCGAAATAATTCCAATACTGTCAGTGCATTGGATTCAATCTTTCTGAGTGGGTGATCTTTCGGGGACTGGAGTAGATTAAAATTGACTATCACTCTAAACTTGAGTAGCGCATTCAACTCAACTCAAAGCTATACGTAATTAGAATACAGCAGGTGGGTCTATCCTGCGATCTACCACAGTCGTGACAGCAATTCCAATTTCCACACTTCCCATAGAGTTTCCTGGCATCGTCTTATGCCCCTCCAGCTCGTACACACCGTCTTGCTGCTGTCTCATAGCGATCTAAGAGGTCATTTATTAACAATGTAGATTTATAGAGAGGAATGAACGAAGACTCGAACCGTTTGGAAGCGTTCGTTTGAGGAGGGTGACACCTATTATTGTATAATTAGCACGACGACATTATTTAATAGCTAGAGGATAAGTACAAATCTGCTCCCAGGAGATGCCTCGTCGAAGAGAACATTATCTCTATTCAGTCGATTGTTCAAGGACACTCGCGCCTAAAGAACTTATACCGTCAGTATAAGTCCAAGATGTCCGAAGGAACACTATTACATTCAGCGTACTCATCAAGGAATTTGCGTATAACTTAGTCAACGCCAAGTCAAACACGAAGTTTCTAAAGAAGGCGGTGAGTGTCTATTTTGAAGATTTGTATAAGTGAGAAGAGAAACTAACATGGTAATTTTCTATTAAGTAAAATAGATCACTTTCTTCTTCCACTGCAATGATCATAATATTACTTACGGGAAGTACCAAGAAAAAAAGGACGTCAGCAAGTGCAGCCAATGCGCTGTAAGTAAAGTTCTATTATTATTATGCAGCTCCCGTAGAAGTATCTTCAGCGAGAACTCACGTAATAAATCCAGTCTGTATTGTTACTGACGTGTGGTTGGGTTACATCAACACTTGAGGATATCACACTGAGACGATGATACATACACATGATGATGCGCGTAATGACTGCATCAGTCGGAGCATATCCAGTTCGCCGTTTATACTAAAACATTAATGAATGATGAATTCTATGTCTTAATTATTGCATTCAACATACCAAGCTCCACGTGAGGGAGGACGTGATCATAATATCCGCCACGGCTGCAGAAACCAGCCAGACGAGTGCTGGCGTGTGTAGCAAGGGTTTCTTTGCGAATTCACGTAGAATCGTAATCATGATCGTCGTCCATATGCCACCGCCTGGCAACGATGGGATGAGCGATCACTTCCACCATTTTGGAAGAACTCACCAAGTGAACAGAGGGCAAGAGCGCATATTGCGAGTGGGATCCACCGTGACCCGCTGATCTTCATGATACGGAGTGAGATAAAAAATTGTATGGGCGTGGACACCGCGACCTGTCGGTGGTGTTATAAAACCAGATGAAGGATATAAAGAGCAACGCACGATAATGATGGGTTCTGATGAAGTATGTAAGTAACGAATATGGCCCAGGAAATTTTCCAGGAAGGCTCACCCAGTTTAAACACTGCATCCAATCCTCGTGCTTAGTAACAACGAATAACAAGGAAATCATACGGTTGACTTGCTTGTTGGAAAGTTTTGAGTAGCCTCGATCTGCCCTGTAATTTCTGGATTCAGATACGGATACGGCAATTGATGATGAAGACATACCGAAGTTGAGAATTAAAGGCTCATACATCAAACCAATGTTAAATCCAGTATTTGCGGTCTCCACCAGAAAGATATAAAGGACCTTCAAATGTTGCTCGTCAAACTTTCGGCGGGCGTATTCAAGAGATCAGAATATACAAGGAGCTTGGACCAACGTGAATCCCTGCGAAAATGAATTTAGCAATGCCACTTGAAAATGAAGCTCGACTCACGTTTTCGAATAAACCCTGTAATACTCATACACCTGCACTAGTCAGTCATCGAGTTGAGCGGTGGATTTCTTGTTCGCACTAACCTGAACGACTAAAATCTAAAAGCCAGTTGGAACACCCGAATTGAAATATAATGTGGCGCGCTTACTCCATACAGTATCATGTTGAAGAACACGCCGATGAGCATTGGCCCATACCTATCGACGAACTTGTAAGCATACTGAGTGAGCACAAACGCTAGATTGAACTCGCAGCAATCGAACGCCTGCCATAGCATCCACGGATTAAGCTTGAATTCGGTTTCCTGGAATGGTTTAGGACAAGAAATGAATGGAAGTGGAAAGCCACTGTGCACAATGCTCTTCAATCGCTACTCGGCGTTGGACTTATGATTTCAAATAATTGTTTTCCCACCTGTTGCGCCATCTAGTTCTCCCCAGGTTACAACTTCAAACATCCAGGGAAGCCCATTTGGACACATCTACGCGACTCCAGCACACTTATTAGTAACCTACTCTATGTCATGTTCTCATCTCATGTGGCGTTCGGGATGTCCGTGCCCGAATTCCCAGGGTGAATATGACAGAAGGTATTCGCTACCGTGGATTTCATCAAGATCTTGAAGATAAGAAAGACAGCCCCGTCAGGGAAGACAGCAATTCCGTCGATGTCAACTTGCTTTGCCCAGCCTGTAGCACCATTCGTAACGCGTAACGGCCTGTATAGTAGTCAAGCGATTGAGCGTGAGACTTCGGAGACTCTGGGCTTGTTATCGTACGGCAATCACTGATCGAGACCCCTCTTGATCTCCGAACTCAAGCGCGGATCGGAAAATATGGCCTGCCACCGCCCCAGGTGCGAAAAGGGTACCTGGACGTTTTTGGACATTGCAGAATATTAATGCTCCTTTCGTCATGTCGTCATGTGTGCGCAGTCGTCTTCTGCGCCAATATTCTTATTTTTCTCCCGCCGTCGGTACCGTGTATGATATCACCGTACAGAATCACTGTGCTGCGAGGGGAGCAATTGCAACCATAACCACAGGAATCATAATAAATTCGCGAAAACCTCTTGCATTTCACCAGAAGCGCACGCAGAAACAATTATAAAACTTGGGGAGGACTTGTGATCTTGATTCATAGCAATTTCATGACCCGTACTTCTGAATCTGTCCACTCAAGCGACCATCTTTTCCGGGGGGTTATCATCGATCATCCAAATTGCAACAGCGACCGAACTCACCATGCCAGGAATTTCAGCCTCAGGGCCTTTTACTTCTGATAGCTAATAATTCGTAGGACCTAGGCCTATACGACTTCAATCAGTTTTCCCCATCGAGGTATGCGTGTATCCAGTAAACCATGATTGTAGCAGAGTGTGCAGTAAAATGTGTGGGCGATGATAACTTCTTACGCTGGAGGCATTCAGCCGGCTTAAAATATCAGACAAGCAAAAATGACCACTGTGAAGGATGATTGTCCTGGCTCCTGGAATACCCGACACAGACAAACATATCATAACTCGAAGGAAAACTACTAAAGTCCATAGGTCTAAGAGTTTATTGGGTGGTTTCTCGGGGCATAGGGTCTTGCAATGTTTCTACAACCTACATCGCAGTGAATATGGAGTGATATGTGTGAAAGGAAGGGTAGCACCTTCGTCACTGTGATTCCGTACTCGACATCGCCTCTAGACTGAGCGTATGGATGCCCTTCATATGTCTTATGATGATGCGTATCTAGTTCGTAGACGGAAGTGTCAATTTTCTGGAACATAAACTGATGAGAAAATCATGCAGCACAACGAGAAAAATCAGTACCACATGCGGACTCTCGCTGTAAGCCTCCGGCTGAGAGTAACAAATCAATACAGAGATGCACTATAGAGCACGCTGCCATACCTGTCTCCGATGAGCACCAGATGACACGGCATGTCTTTGCTGGGATGTCATATCATTTAAGCTAGCGCGAGCGTTGAGAGTGGACAATAGGCAATTTGTGTAAAGCTTTGAGAGAGCCAAATCCCAAAGGAAGTTCCTACAGGATGACTTAGTACAATATTTGGTATAGAGTATAGCTCACTCACAGAGCAGTGTGCTATATAAATTACTGGGTTATAAATACGCGTTTTAGAGTGAAATAGATTAAACCAACCGGTAACGCTAAGCACAAGACTTTAGATTTGTGAATATGAAACGAATGCTTAAGACTTACACATAAAGAAGACGACGTCGCCAATGGCAAAGAACGCTCTGAAAGACAACATGAGTCCCGCTCTGTTACGAAACTTGGCACCACATACGTCAACATCCCGGTTTGCACCGTCACTGGAAGTCCGCCCATCAGTTAGATAGCTATGAAAGAGATGCCACTACGAGTCAAGACCTACTTCTAATAATCTTAGAGATGGCATCATCGGTAGCAACGAAGCCCGTCTTTCGCTTTGACTAGAGCAATAAATAATGAGTGTAGTGAAAGGAGAATTGCGTGTTAGAGAGCGTACCAAACTTATGACCAGAACGATAGTAATCAAAACATCGGATATGCACGCAGCTAAAAACCACATCAACGCAGACCAGTGCAATTCAGGTTTTCGAGAAAATAGCTTGACGATAACAATCTTGGCAGTTGTCCATATTCCACCCGCTAGTACTATTTAGTATCCCTCCGAGGTTCAAGAAGTGTGGTGAATTACCAAGGGAGACAAATGCAAAGAAACTAATGGCCAATGATATCCAAATAGACTTAGTCAATAACTTGATGCGCCATGCGAAAAATAATTGGATCGGTGTCGAGACCAAGACCTAAAGACTAGATTAGCGTGCGTCACATAAAGCAACATCACCCCTCACGATGCAAATAGGCTCTAATCGAGTGAGAACCATTAATATCTTGGTATTTAGATAATCGAGCGTTGACTAGCTTACCAGCCGCAAATACTAAATTATATGTATTATCAGCACCAAAGGATCACATAAATCAGGATATGGCGTACACGTTGGGAAGAACTTCGTTGCTTCTGCCTGCCCTGTTGAAATATAGGGTTTAATATACTATTATGAATGTTAAAAGGAAAAGACCTACCGAATTGAAGAATCAATGGTTGGAACATCATAGCCATATCACATGCCGTGTTCACGGTTTCCACGACGAACAAGTAGAACACCTAAAATAAATTGAATTAGAAAGACTTGCCGTAAAGGCCTCAACATACAAGTAATTTGATCCAGCGGGCATCGCTTTCGTAAAGTTTAGATTTCTGGAAATACGAAGTATTTGAAACTAACCTTTTGTACGTCTGATAGTAGCTGTATGTCTATAGAGAAAAGATCATTGCCATGTACATATCCATAACTATCCAGCGCAAGACCGACCTGTACAATAAGTATCTACCGAAGGGAGTTCAGTATAAGCGAGAAAAGATGACAAAATTATTCTCACTCCATATAGGATCATGTTAATGAATGTGCCGATGAGCATAGGCCCAAACCTTTCCAAGATATTTAATCAGAACAGTGGGTGTTGCAGACAACATAATATCACCAACGAAAGTGTGACGTTGACCATTGTTAATGACTGGGGGTGGCGAGAGTAACGATCGACTGGAGGCTGCGCAAGAGAGCTTTCTTTACACGGCGTAGATGCTTATGTACAGCTGGGTCTCACCGAAAAAGTGCACCGCGGGAGGATTGATCAGATGTACTTCTTAACACCCGGACGCTCATGCGGACATAGAGGCATTTCCCTTAACTGGCGGCTACCCCCGGAAACCGCAGACTAGATGTGACAATCATTCCAGGCAAGCTTCGATAGTTCTCATCGCTTCTGGCACATGTTCAAGGCCTGATGTATGCAACAGAAGACTCCTAGAAAACATTGAGGAGACAAGAAGCATGCCCATGTGCAGCGTGGAAGATTGAAAGACGACAGACCGTCACAGTAGGTACTGCGAGTTGACTGCAAGGTACTGTCCAAGTACTGCCAAAGATGAAGGACATGTGCCTTAAGATGAACCTTTCGCCCTGACCGCTGAGATACATTGCGCTATCTTAAAGTTGCCTAGAAGTTCCCTGATACAGGTGCACCTGCAGTATGGAAGTGCGAAGGACAGGTTGGAAATTTTGGATTTGCCGGTGGCCGGGCTGTGGGTAACCGCGGCATGTGATGCGCCACTTTGTTTATTTGTATATACTGTATTTGGGTAAATCCTTGACTCAGTGTGAGTAGTATGATGTATGTAGAGAGCTTCCGTGTTGTGACTCGTGAGTTAATTTCTTCAAAAGAAAGGACCACGATATTCTAATTCATTGGACGAGGTTCAGTCGAGATATCTATATAGCGATGCTGCGCTACAAACGTCTGGATATGTTGCAGTGTACACATGTGTATTGTACATAGGTTCTGATGAGTGCTGCTGAGTTTCAATCAATGAAGGTCATCGACAGATATATTCGCTTGAATCATTACCGGCAGCAGTTGCAATTTTGTTTCAAAAACAGTGGGAAATAAGATCACTTCTTAATGAGAAATTACCCGGTCGATATATGAGCCTTAGTAACCCGATGGCAGAGATGGAGAATTCGTAGCCCGATAGCTTTGATTCCAGATAGATTTTGGCTTCTAATAATACAAGGCTGCAACCCGGTTCAGGGGTCCACGTTGAAAGTGTCCGGATCTGCAGACAATTGACATCCTTATACTTATGCGAAAAGGTCAATCGCATGATGAATCTCGAAGTTTGAGGTTCTGAGAAGAATAGATAGATACCCTATTCTTATGTAAACCAGCCGAGGTATGAGAACCCTCCGCTGCCGAGGTGGGCTGTCGGTGTCATGGCCCTGAATGGATTCCGCCAAGTGCAGCGCCACAACGCCCATGTGATAGTCGTGAGCACGCCTACTAGTAAATAATGAATACATATGCAGCTCACTAAGTATTGCATTTAATTATGACATTAGTTTCAACTTTCAATGGGTATAACCGGAAAAACATTGGGCATCAGCGAGACACAGTTTTCAGCGGAACAAGGGATGCCAGCGTTCTTACAACATATTGGCCAGTGACAAGCACGTACCAACGTCAAGAGCACCCGTGTGTTGGATGATAAATCTTGGTAGTTAAATCGGAAATAGTTCGGGAAAGTGATTTCAAAACCAAAAATTATTGATAATGATGGAAGATGGAAGTGTTTTCCAGGCGCCGTACGAAATCACCGCACGAAAGCGACCATCAGTACTACAAGATACATACGTATGTATGATAAATATCTTCCGCTGATTAGTGTCAGTTGATGACATTTTCTTATGGCTGACACTAATCGCAACCTTATTCGAGAATGATATCCTTTGTGCTCAGAGAGCATTCTGGCGACTGGGACTTGTACTTCCATGGAATTTTAATCCATCTGCACTTCAGATCTAGGAGTTGACAATAAATAGGCGACTGATTTCTGCTATCAGGACAGCTTCCTCAATGCCATTCATAAGCAGCTGAAAATATTTAGAGAAACGACATTTGACTGAATCCAAGATCTGGTGTATAGTTCTGGAATCACGATGTACGTATGATCTACTTCAATAGTTAAAACTACTCACGAATTGAAGGATTTTGTGATACAGAAGCTTAAAACATGTACTTTTGGCTTGGTGATCAGAGCAGTGAGGTGAAAGTCATTAAAAATCGAGACACCTACATACACTTGGTACAACAAGTCTGCTGGCTGTTTCAAGATCCAGTGAAAGGAATTCTGCGATAACGATGTGGGCTCTAAATCGTGATGCAATCAGTCGATGTATTCCATGTTATCGTTTATTGTCAGCAGGTAAAAAAGATGATAAAAGTAAGTCTTCCTAGATGGAGATAATGACAAGCTGCAAACGTGACGTATTTAGGCAGCGATTTCACCGCCAGTCGTGCAATCGCACAACATCCGGCCTCGACACACCTGCTTTCTGTGAAATGCAAACGGACAGTGAGCTGAATGATTAGGTGGAAAGCTGAGCACTAGCTTATTCAGAGCGCAGAGTGAACCAAGCCGCTCGGGCAAGTGGGAAAACTCGGCGAATTTAGCACACGGAACGTCTGGTGTAGTGATCAGGTGGCAAATGAATTATGAACTAATTATATAGGAAACGGTAAAAGGGTGCGACGGTGGGCATCTAAAAGAATGAAGCGTAGCGTGTTGCATGTTGACGCCGCGAAGACTGCTACGATGAGGGAATGTGACTGAGAGAGAACGAGTGTGAAAAACTTCTCGCGAGTTACTACATCTAACGGGATAATTGGCGCAATGCCTTGCGTGCATATTTTTAAACTGCCAACCACTTTTTCTAAGCGGATACTTACAGGGGACATAAATCGAGGCAAACAAGCGGAAGAAGGATCAGTAGTTTCTGCTAACAAGCCGCTGTACAGGCCTCTAAAGCTTCAGGTCATCTGCGGATTATGGCCCATTATGTACCAAACCATAAGTAAAAGAAGAGGATGTCAATTAAGTTAAGGAAGTCCTGGGGAGAACTTTCTTCTGACTTTTAGCCAAAGAAGATCCTATTAGGTGACGGTGCCCAAAGAATATTCTTGCAAGAGTTGGGGATGTATTTGGAGCGTAATTTTCCACTAAATTCCTTTTTACTGACATTTAATGAACTCGAATGTCCGAAGCTATGCACAGTGCCCACAGGAAATTAGTATAATCAAACAATCATTTTTCACAACTCTTAAATTTCGATGTCTTATTGTCCGAGCCCGTCTAACAGCAGTGGAAATTATAGGCGGTCAGTACACACCTTTAAGTCCGCCTTGATCGAAATGTCCATATCCGTATTTGATCGCGAGGGGATTAGCATCAGGTTTATAATTGCAATACTCTAAAGACTCTGCCGCTCTGCATTCCGCATATCGTGTGTGAGATCCGAAGTCGGAACTTGCCTAAAGAGAACTGGAGAAAAATAAGTCAGTCATTACATCGGTACAAGGGTATTCGTGACGAGTAGGGTTATGCTCCGCTTGAGGGTAACTGGTTTTAATCGTGAAGCATGAGATTCTGGTAGCTACATGAACCCCGTTACTGTTGTCACTATTGAGCAGCCTGTGGTCAATTATTTTTGGAATCACATTGAGAACTGAGTGTTGAGTACTGAGTACTTGGACATGCTCATACCCAAAGTGATGTAGTTGACCTATATCATGACGATCAACGTTACAGTTAGTGTCGATTTTGTACACATACGCGTAGAGTCAACTCTACCTGCAGCTTAGGGGTCAGTCGCAGGCAAATGTAGAAATCCCATTGCAGCTTTGAAGACTTCTTTACGAAAGAAGCAGATAATCCGATTACCGGTCAAATTCAATACGCAATTTTCTTGCGCATCTGTTCAGTGGATATCTTCACATCATTCACTTGGAGTTACATTGTGCGAGATTGAGGCAAGACGCGAGATCATTTTGTGCTCGAGTACATATTTGAGCTGCCAACGAAGCTGGGCCGAACTTCCCAGCCAATAGGAGAAATCCTCAGGATTTCCCCAACTCTCGATCCATGTTGAATGATGGCCTAGCGTACAATGCATCCGGCCTCAATATCAACTCAGTATCGTGGAGTTCAATCACTACTCAATGGATATGAAAGTATTTACTGCACTAATCTCGGATACAAAAAATATCGGAATCAAATTTTGTGCTCTTTGACCAGCATGCAATCTAAGTAGTATGACCTATTTACATTGAAAAATATATCTACCTCTGCATTATATCTAGCCTCTCTGAGCACCTTTCCCTTTAGGCAATGAACATTCTTGCCATCATTCTTGCTGTGAGGAAAGAGGCTGCTGATAGGATAGTTGTGATCTGTACACAGGTGATTATGTTATTTATTGTATCTGAAAAGAATTAAAGGAATTAAAATACTAGCTTACTCCTGAAAAAAGATTGGCCAGACCTATACATATCCTGATTTTAGAAGTGTACCCCAGACAGGAACAGATATGAGTGCACTGAAGCTCACTAGAGTGCATGCAAGCCCAGCATGTGTACAGCTTGATTTATGTACACAAATCAGAAGGGCAGTGATCTGAGTTGGGCAGCAAGAAATTAACAGGTCAGTGTGTGCCACTGCGGGTTGGTGCAGGGCCTTGCATGCATGTTTGTATGTATTTGTTTCTCTGTAGTATTGAGTGCTACTGCTGTTCTTTCAATGTTATTTTACTTTCAGCTGGTGTATCAGGGCAGAGTGGCCCAGAGTATATTGCAGTGCTTGGGGTGGTCATGGTAGGATGGATGCAGTCTATGATACAGTACAGTATGTATGTCTATGCTATGTGGTCATGTGCCTGCCTAGATACATGGCCACATGTACCCACCCACAACAAGGCAATGTCCTTGTCACCATTGAGCCTCTCTAGATCTCCCCAAACCAGGAAAACCAACTTAATGAAGGCCCACTCACTCTAGCTGATGTGACCCTGACTGCAATTGCTATACTCCTACATGTATCCACCCACAAGTAGCAACATCCTCATTGCATCCAAGGAACAAATATCTCATCTCCTAACCCAACTAAAATCCTTCAAAACACAGCTGAGATCAACAAGACAGGGATCTCCATCCCAATCCAACAAAGCAGCAGAAATAAATGGCCAAGACACCAAATGAATGATATTGATGGGTTTCCTAGAGCCAACACCTTGCAGATGGCAAATAGTAGTGAGCAGCTTTGAGTTCTGTGGAGCCCAGGGTACAAAACATCAAGGCTCTTGGGAGACCTGTGGCTGTCTCTTCCATCACTGTAATGTCCCAAACAGCTGTGCATTCACTGAACAAAGGCACAAGAGGTCTCATGGTGGGTGACAAATGGTTGTTGAAGGAATGATGGGCATTGAAGTGGCATCCTCAGCCCAAGAGAAAATTTCAGGCATACTGACTAGTCCAACCTGTGAGGTGAGCAGTGTGATTACCTCAACAATGGGTGTCTGTGTCAATCCCATGCATGGTGTTAGAACAGTCAGGTTGACTGTCTGTGTAGATGGTTGATAGCAATGATGTCCATTCCTGTCCCTTTATTGACCTGAGTTTGTACCACTAGTTGCTCTGCCTCCACTCTGCCAATCTATTTCCCTTCCTCAAGCTCTTCACTGTACTTCAATCTCCCTCCAGCTACTGCTCAAAAAAAACCTTCCTCTGCCACCTGATAACCCTCACCTTATCCAAATGACATGATCTCCTCATAGACATCTGGTCTATAGTGCTCCATGGCTTCTGTCAGCTGGGTGACTGGTAATGCTTGAGTGTTGGTCCACTCTGCTCTCCCAGCAGCAAGGCCCTCTGCATGCCCCAAATTTCTCCCCTCCTTGAATCCCTGCTTCCTCCCATCCTCCAACACACACTTCCAGAATAGTTCTAAATTTGCACCTTCCATGGTAGTGGATGCAAATCACAAAATTGAGAAATACTGGCAAGATCAGCTTTCTCAAGAAACTCCCAAAAATCACATGCAGAGATAGTGGGTGCAAGAGTGGCAAGTGAGCTGGCAGTATTGAAAGTGGGTGTAGATGCTGCTGTAGGTTTTTGCTTGTGTTTTGTGCCTTTTGCATTTTTTGTGTTTTTTGTCATTGGTCAGTTGAAGTGGTGATGTGGCAAAAAGGACAATGAATGTAAAGCAGAAGTATTGACTTGCAGCTGTTGGCATCATCAAATCACACACTCTTCACCAGATATATCAGGGCAGAGTGGCCTGGAGTGTATTGCAGTGCTCAGGATGATCACAGTAGGGTAGATGTAGTCTATGATACAGTATGGTATGTATGTCTATGCTATGCAGTCATGTGTCTGCCTAGATACACTGCCACACCAGTCAGGAAACCATAGCTAAGCCCTTAATTTTGATTTATAATTACTTGAATGAATATATTCAATGAATCTGACAACCCAACAAAGCAATGGATTGATGTTTCTATCCCTCTGGCCTTGGACACAACAGATGTTTAGAAGAACAAGAAGTCCATTTCAACTCATTTGTAATCCAAAATAGACTTAATATGCCCAAACCACTGAATAGAAACATTGTAATTCCTTGTGAAGGCTCTTAAATCATAGTTATTCATGAACCTGAGTGCAAATAATCAACATGTTGGAGCAATTCTTTACTTAGAAGAAAGATACACCTAAAGAATCTCTGCAGCCAAAAAAATTACTGGGATAGAATTTTACACAATGACATGCACTGACTCCCAACTGCATGCAATCTCATGCAAGTGCCCTACAATACAATGCAAGTGCCCTGCAACACCACACAAGGGCCCCACACCATCATGCAAGTGCCCCACACCATCACACAAGTGCCCTGCAATGTCATACAAGTGCCCTGCAACACCCTACACTGTCCTGGAGCAGTAGAAGTGACAAAAATTTCATGCAGAATTGTTTTATGATACTGTATTGCTATTAACACTGTCAATAACACTAAGAGTTTGAAAAAAAGCATGTCACTTCATGTGACATGGGATAGTCTTCTCAACAGTAGAACTACATAAGCTGTGTGGAAACTTCCATATAAATTACACTGAAATTGAAGTGCTCATTGTCAAGAATCATTCCCAAAGGTAAATAGGAACTAGAGGTCTTAGGCTGCAATAGCACTATGTCAGAAAAATGTCAGAAGTAATGTCAGAAGGAGTTCTGACTGTAACACTACAGATAAGAACTGTTGACTTCAGCTTATGTGCTGTGCCTTTCTAGTTCTTCTGGGTTCTAACTTAAACATGGTCCATATGTCAGAAGAAAGTACTGTGGGGTCAGAAAGTCATTGGAGACAGCTCAGAGGGTTGACAACTAGAAAATAAGTCTAGTGTTGAGAGCAAGGCAAGACTAGTTGATGTAAGTCAACTAGAAGGGAAAGTTGGAAGAGTTGGAAGTTGGAATGTGAAGGAGACTTAGCCACAGACACTAGTCTTGCTACAGAAATCCTTTGTGTTTGTACCTCAGATTATTACTATCACTTGCCTTATGCATTTTCTTACTCTGACTCACTCAATACTCCATTTTACTTAGTATCTTTTATTTCATCTTAGTACAATTTTGGTATTACTCTGGGTAGTTATATCCTCTAGTATTTAAGTACTTTGATTGTACCACTACTCTTCAGTTGTTAATTACTGCTGCTAGTTCCTCTCCACAGGCAAAGCTACCTCTGACATCCTCAACACTCTCTGCTCTCTTGTCATCACTATTGCTCTTGCTTAAATCTCTGGTCTCTGGAGATTTCTCCTGACCAAATATCTGGTCAGGAAGGTAAGTTCACAATGCTTTACCTCTCAACTTCACTAATCATATCTGTAAATTGGATGTTAGAAACAAAGGGGGTACAGCACATAAGCTGAAGTCACTGTCCACTTTTGACCCCTCTCTTTGATGTAGTGCTAGAACACATTTCCAGAGATATCTCCAGAACCTCTTGTTATTTTCCCCTGCCCCTACCAAGTCATTACTTGCTCAGAAACTCTAGGTCTTACCTGGAAACAAGTTCTTGACAAGAACTGAGTTACTTAAATGCTAGTATTGCTAATTATAATAATGAAAACAGAAGTGGTATCACTATGGAGACAAGGAATAATAAGAGTTCTTGACACATAATAAAAGTAACAGAAGCAGAAGCAGAAATGTATCTGAGCAGAAGTGTTCATAGAAATGGTATTGTATAATCAAAACAATAGTTTGGAGTTAAGTGAGAATGTGAATGAGTGGAAAGGATTGGAAGCATATCAGAAAGGTGGTGAAATGTCAGAAAGGTGTTGAAAGAAATCATGGTTATGACACTCATGCTAGTGACATTACCTTTTATAAAATCTTCCTCTGCTCTGTATAGGTTTTGAGTTTGCTTTGAGTTATAGCTCAACACCTATAATTATTCATGTTGACCAATCAGTCTTTAATGCTATATAACATCACAACATACCAAGAAAGCATTAAAATACTTCTCATGAGTATTCTCTACAAAATACATTACTTGCATACGTTGACCCATACTGGCATGCACTGTCTTGTTAGAGGCATTACTTAGAAAGTGACAGCACACATATGTCACATTGTGTGACATATGAAATCTCTCATCCCTGTTCATCAAACTGGAACTGTGAAAGCTATAGCACATGTCTACCTGTATTCTGCTGACATAGAATTGATGTATTTATGATATCATCAATGAAGAAATTTTTTTGAAATACTTGTCTGCACTTGATTCCTTTTAAGGCATTGGCCAATGATTGGTGATGACTTATTATTTACTGATATCTCATGTCCATAGGTGCATCCAAAATGCTCTACAACATCATAGCATAGATAAAACAAGTTAGAATGATCTCAGCAATAATGTATAAAATAATTTATATTCACTACATGCAATACCCCATCATACCCCACCATGCCCTGCACTGACCTGTTAAAAGTCCTATGCCCATCTGAGTCAACTTCATCAATGTTTAGAGCAAGAGATATCAGTGCTGCAATAACTAACAACAGACCTAAATCATGTGGTTAAAATTTGGGAGCAAAAATAACAAAAAGAAGGTCCTTGCATGCTCCCAAAAACAATTTCACTCACATTCCTAGTAAAGCCCAGATAGTCCCTGCCATTGATAAAATAGTCAAAACTATCATATTTAATGGTCTGAAAGGCACTGCAAGAACATTGGGTATAATACACCCTGCAAATGCTGCACCATTAGCAATGGCAAGCTATAGTTATGTTTCAACAATTGGTTTTGAAATATGATGCATGGAAAAAAAACTGAATAAAATGTGACATTGCTGTCTATCTGGTGCTCTATTGCATACAGCCAGATGTAAAAGGCTAATTATGTGAAATCAATTATAAAACACCTAACAAATTGGTTGATGTCTACACAGAAAGGTTGAGCTGAGAAGACTGAAAAAAGCTCTGACACAGTGTAAGTAACCTAATCAATATATAAAGTCTAATTGATCCTTATCCTAGCAAGGCAAGCACATGCAACCATTTCATAACAATAGGCCCTTTTGAACTTTTTGTGTTTGCATCAACTATGATGGAACTCAGTCATGCTTCTGATGTTCCATCACAAGCTGATATGTGCCAGGTAGCCAGGAAGCTAACAGTGAGTATTTAAGGCTCTTTGTTTGTGTCTTATAAGCAGTGGTGTAAAACATGGAATTAGTGTGGTATGTATACACAGTTTGGTGTTTTTGCACCCAAGTGTACACCAAAATTTATTTTTCTCTGTTGCACTGTTGAAATAAGCTGAAAAAAATACAGATACACAGATGAGATCACTATATAACTCATAAAGTATGTTCAGGTTATAACTGGCTGTCCTGCACATTCAAAGATGGCCATCATAGCAACTGTATGGTGAGCCTGCACTATTGACATGTGTAACATTTGTGACCTTGCAACTGAATTGCCTGTTTCTGACCTTGACATGAACCAATGAGCTCCAAAAACATTACATCTGAACTCTATCATATTTATAAAATCCCAATATGTTACACCACACTTATCAATCCTACACAATTTGATGTTCTTAATGTTGTTATATCCATGATTTATTCTGACACTTTCTGACATTCTGAATTATTTTCTGATATGCTTCTGACCATTTCTGCCTGTTTCCATTCTTGCTTATCTCTGAACTATTGTCCTGATCCTATGACTCATATTTATACAATACTGTTACTATGAATGCTTCCACTCAGCTACCTTTCTGCTCTCATTTCTGCCACATTTATTATGTGTCAAGGACTTTTATTATTCCTGGTAACTATAGCATTGCTACTTCTGCTTTTATTATTACAATTAGCTATACTCATATTTAAGTAGCTCTGTTCTGTACTATAGCCTCCCATTTGAATATCAACTAAGATCCCACCTAGTCTTCCAACTAAGTTCTAAGTCTCTTTGCTTTCCAACCTCTGACTTCTTTCCAACTTCCCCTCTAGTTGACTTACATTGACTAGTCTTATCTTGCTCTCAACACTAGACTTAGTCTCTAGTTGTCAAAACCACAAGTTGTCTCTGACAACTTTCTGACCCCATGGTACTATCTTCTGACATGTGGACCATGTTTAAGTTAGAAATCATGAGAACTGGAAGGGCACAGCACATAAGCTGAAGCCAACAGTTCTTGTCTGTAGCATTACAGTTAGAAACACTTCCAACATACTTCTGACATTTTCTGACATGGTGCTATCATAACCTACCTCCTCTAGTTCCTATTCACCTTTGGGAACAAGTCTTGACAAATGTAAGCATTCTGTAAGTAACTTAGAGAAGCTAATGATAGCTCCACAGTATAGCTATTGTTTTTGAAAATGCACATGATATATATATTAGTGAGAGCAGTGTGGCAAGGTGTGCAATTGTGTGCCAAGGCATGTGTTGGCATGCACATTGGCATCCACTGGCATGCATGATGTATATTGGTTTGCATTGGCATGCACATTAGCATCTGCTGTGAGCGGTAGAGTTGGCCTCACGGAAGGATACGTTACAGTAGCATGGTGGTATTGGGCGTAGGATCCGATACAGGATGTCTCATACATGTACACTACATCACGTGACTGCCATGGCTCACTGCCACATGTACCCCTCCTCCACATAGCGACGTCCTCGTCATGATCCTCACTACAAACTCTGACCTCATACACAAGCATGACACCCATCCGCTCTCATCGTGAGAGCATAGGAAGAGCCGAATCGTTTTCTTGAAGAATGGGCTTGATGTCGAAGACTGCAATGGCTTTGTCAATGTCGAAGGAGAGGACACACCGACGTGCGACCCTGACTCTGCCTGCCCCTAGACCACCTGCACCCCCCACTCAAGTAGCGATGTCCTCATCGCATCACAAATGCCTGCCTACTCCCTCGCTCCCATCCTATTCCTGAGCACCAAAAGAAACTATAAAAAAAACTGTTGATCCGGTGTCTGTTCCTGCTGTGTTCTGTAAAATCGCAGTATAAAAGGGATGCTGTCAAGAAATGATGGGTTGAGTGTGAAGGTCCAGCAAATGTGGGGTGAACTGAATGAATGAGCCTTCATGAACTGGAAGCGGACAGTCTCAAAGCCGGAGGAAGACCTCGAACGGCAGAATAGGCCATGGACTCCTGCCCTGGCAAAAGTTCCCACGCTACCAGAGAGCGGTCAGTGCTGGTGAGCACGACGCCGGGGACGATGTCGGGGCCAAGCAGGTGATTAAAGGATGTCGGTTGGGTACCTAGACGTGGTGGAAGGTGGCTCGAGAAGAACTGGGGATGTAGCTTAGCAGGAAGGGATGGATGCCACAATATGATTCCAGATGTCGTCTTGAAAACCAGAGGAAAGCACTGAGAATGTCCCCAGGACCCAGATACCGGAGGAAAGCAATGCGATGGGTTCGAATCGCTCTCTCATCACCACATGTGAGCGGTAGAGTTGGCCTCACGGAAGGATACGTTACGGTAGCATGGTGGTATTGGGCGTAGGATCCGATACAGGATGTCTCATACATGTACACTACATCACGTGACTGCCATGGCTTACTGCCACACCGCTAGTGTGCAAATTGATGTGCATAGGTGTGCACACTGGTGGCAGCACCCTGGCATGCATGGGTGTGAAATGGTGTGTATCCAGGATGTGTGCTGGCATGCAGTGGCATTCTGCTTGACTAGCCTATACAATAATCTTGGAGTCTTATATTTTTACTTGGAAAAAGGTAGAGAGTGTGGTTATTGCATGGATCCCTTCCTGCTGGACTAATTTTCTAGCCTGGGTGAGTCTGTAGCTGAAAGTACACCAGCAGAATGTCATATTCATGATTCTTCCGGGCTATAATTTAATTTATAGTGTACACATTTAGAAAAGAGCTAATATGTTAACCTTATATTGCAAGATTTTCAATGGACCAATGGTGGAGTTGGTTAGAGTGCTTCTGATTATGATTACATAAGCAGAAGTGCGGAGGCTATGGGTTCAATTCACACTAGTAGTGATATTTTGTAACTTTATATTTATATTTATTTATGGGTTTCACTGATCTAGTCAGAGTCCATGGAGTCCATTCAGAGTCTGTGGAGTCCAGCCAGAGTCCAGTCAGACTCCTGGAGTCCAACCATAACAGGTGGAGGAGTGTAAAGTACTGCCTGTTTCCATTCTTGCTTATCTCCAAACTATTGTCTTGACCCTATGACTCATGCTTATACAATACTGTTACTATGAACACTTCTGCTCAGATATGTTTCTACTTCTGCTTCCATTACTTTTATTATGTGTCAAGGACTCTTATTATTCCTTATCTCCATAGTGTTGCTACTTCTGTTTTCATTATTAAAATTAGCAATACTAGTATTTAAGTAACTCAGTTCTGTACCCTAGTCTCTAATCTGAATATCAACTAAGATCCCACCTAGTCTTCTGACTAAGTTCTAAGTCTCTTTCACTTTCCAACCTCCAACTCCCTTCTGACTTTCTTTCTAGTTGACTTATGTCAACTAGTCTTACCTTGCTCTCAACACTAGACTTAGTCTCTAGTTGTCAAACCCCCAAGTTATCTCTGATGATTTTCCAACCCCATGGTACTATCTTCTGAAATGTGGACCACATTTAAGTTAGAACCCACAAGAACTGGAAGGGCACAGCACATAAGCTGAAGCCAATGGTTCTTATCTGTAGTGTTACAGTCAGAAATCCTTCCAATGTTACTTCCAAAATTTTCTGATGTAGTGCTATTGTAAACTATGTCCTCTAGTTGCTATTTACCTTTGATCATTTGAGTTCCAATATGGCTACAACTACAGCATACTAGAGCTGTGAGTTTTCAGGGAAACATAAATGGTGGTTTTGAATGTTGTTTATTTATAGAATCTTGATTTTGAGTGCAATGTCAGTGGTTTGAGCCTGCATGCTTGTAAATTTTCTTATGTATTTTTAATAGATCATATTTTATCAGTAATTGATGTAGTACTGAAAGGAGAGAAATATATACCACTTGTTTTCAAGTATGAAGGTAAGCTACAAAGATATTATATTAGGTATAAGTATGCACACCAATGCATGCCATGCCACAACAATTTCTGGTTGCCCCAAACCAAGGAGATGTATCCAGTGTTGGAATACTGGATCATAGTTTGCAGTGTTTTGCAATGCACTGCATTTTGCATATATCCAGTTTCCTTTTAGTTTACATTTCTGTGGCTTTTTTATTGATATCCCATTTTGTAAATGTGTTTCAGGTCTTACAATATATTGGTGGCCTACAAGTGTTGTATGTACTCATCTGTTTGCACTTGCTCTACCTCCCCTGAGGACAAACAGTCTTTAATATTGTCAAGGCTGTGTCATTTATTTTAACTTCCAGATGAGCATACAGCCTGCATCAAAGAGTGCATCTGCCATGATGCTCCATATGTACAGTATCATCAGCTGAGAGCTTCCAATCCAACTATTGCAAGTTATTAGCAATACTGTGGAAAGGATTGACTCAAGGATGTACAATATAGCACTAACACTGTAAGTATCCATAAAGATTTGTGTAAAATAGTCCTAGAATACTGCTCAGTCCATATGAATTATTGTGCCAGTAAAGTCATTGTACCTAGCATACACCATAACTGTATAAGTTTTTGGGTAAGAGATAAGCTCATACATTATGATAGTCAGTATAACAAATACCCAAAAGTGGTAAATAGAACTAGTCACTAGGATAGAATGATAGATTATTTGTAAGCATAGATTTGTTCCAGATATTGAAAGGCATATTGATGATCCACTGGTTATCATCCAACCCTGAAGGTCACACCATCTGTAACTAGTGAGATGGTTTCCATAGGATTTCCTTTCTCTAGATAGGACATAGGTAGAGTAGCAGGGTTTGCTTTTTAGAAGCAGAACTAGAGAGCATGGTTTGCATCATGAAAGGCACAGTAGTGTTTTTGGTGTATTGAAAGCTAGCTGTTTTGTAAGAGTTTTATTGCAACAGTGTAGGCACCATTTCCTACTGATTGCAAGGTTGAATGAGGAACATGTATTGTTAAGTAAAAATTTTAAGAGCAGAACATACCAAATCACCCACTGGAACCATGCAAATGATGGCTAGAAGGAGAAATGAATAATATGTGCACCATTTTCTATGTGCTTGAGTTCAGAGGATGCAATGGATTGTCAAAATAGAATGTAAGAGAAAAGTGTGCCTTGCATTTCACTGGAAACAGCCTGAGGAACAGAGCCTGATCAGAGTTGGATCAGGTCACAATGCATACACTCACTGATTTGTTATTTGCATGTAGTGCTTTGTTCCCAAGCTATTTACATATATTCTATGAATACCTACACCATATAGGTACTTGGTAGTCTGCATGCACTCAAACCCCAGAAGAGTGCTAAAATGAAGTGAAATCTGTGTTCCATTTCATGATCATCAGAAAGAACCTAATAAAAAATGCAGCTGATGACAGTAAATTATTGAGACTCACATGAGAAGTAATATATGTGTAATTTGGCAGTGAACTAAGGGGAATAATCTATGGTATGAAATTTCTAGCTGAATGATGAGTGACTGGGAATAATAGATCAAAAGGACAGAGTCAAGAGAATAAGCTCAAAGTCTGAGCAATTGAATGAAGCAAAGTTTGGTATTGCAACCAGAATTGTATCTCCTGCTGTGTGGTAAGGCAAGCATTGATGCACTGACAGAGAGGTGGAAGGTCATGGTCATAAAAGCTGATGGAAAAATCTGTCAAAAATTTGATTGGTGTGTATTATTTCTGTTTTACATGAAGAATAGAACAATGGCAAAGTGTACACACATCCATCATCCAGTACCCTTTGTGTGTAGCTGTTGAAATCTTCACTGGTGATACCTGATGTTTGACAAAATCTGACAGTTAAGCTGAATTGACTACCTAAAACTGGTGGTTTCAGGTGGCAGAAGACAGAGGAATCATTCCACTAGAGGAAGAGTCTACATAATTAGGGGTGCTGGATTCATTCCATAGTGATAAACCATGAAGTACAGCCAAATACAATTAGACCCACATTACCTAATAGAGCAGTGGAGGGTGTAGAAATCATGCTTCTTCATGGCAATGGTTTGAGAGATATTCATGTGGCCAAATCCTGTGCATTACAGCAACAGCTCAACACAAGTTACATAAGTAGAGCTATGACCTCACCTATAAATTCACATAAACCCATCAGAAGAGTGCAAGGGATTACTGAATCCAACAGTGTCCAACAAGCTAGCAGACTGCAAAGTTGAGAACCAGTTCTGGTTATATTCATTGGAGCCCAGGCAGAAGTGGGCAGAGCTAAGTTAGTTTTGGTGGTGAAAACAAAGAGGATACCAAGGAGAGAGACAAAAACAGTGACAGTGACTGAAATGGAGATGCTAATGTTAGAGGCAAACAAGGATGGAGGTAGCAGTGAATATAATACCTCCTGTGAGAGCAAATACACCACAAAATTCTAAGCCAGCACCCAACTCTGAAGCAGCTGTCTAGATCTGATGCACCTGCACAATCCCACTTGAAGTCTGCCCAACACTCTATCACTCATACATGAATGAATAATCAACTTTAATCATTTTTTGAGTGAGAATGAGCACTGTGAGCAATGAGGATAGCTTTCAAATTCCAAATCATGAAGGTACAAGATGCCAATATCTGAACTCTGGTGTCCTCTTGACTTTGAGCTGCAACAAATCTTCCAATGCCACATGGCCCCCACAATGCTTCTGGGAAGAAAGAACAGGAGTGCAGTAGAGGAGAGAAAGAATCTGCTGAGAGATGGGAGAAGCTTGACAAAAGATAGGAGGAACCTAGCAAGGTAGCAGTTGGAAGATGGGAAGCATCCCCAAAAGATAGCTGGTGCATGCTGGGGTCTGGAGAAGGCATTCTTTCCAGGAGTGGCTACCAGGGAATGGGAGGAACCTGCAAGAGGCAGAGATGAGCTGGCACTAGAATGAAAGTGCATATGGGAGAGGCCATTGCTGGAACAGACATTATGCCAAATGGTCCCAGTCTCTGGGCAGTTGGGACATGCAAACATCCCCAGTCTACCCAAAGGTACAAACATTGTACAACAGCTGTCCCAGACAGTCTTCCACCACACTAGGCAGCCATCCTCACACCTGTCACCAGGTGAACAACACACTATTCAAGACATTGGTCATCCTCCATGAACATCTTCTCCCTCTGCCCTGATGACAACTGACCTGTGATCCCAGGTGCACATCATGCCACTCCTTCCAGACTTCCATTGCAGCATTTGATGCAGCCAGACACCATACCAGTGCAGCTATCCCATATGGCCCTCACACAGTTGTAAAGGCTGCACCTTGTGGTAGAGTGGCTCCTCTCCCAAGGCCATCCTGCAATCATCCCCAAAGCATGACACAAGGAAGGGTGCTCCAGTCATCTCAGGCAGATGTGTGTTAGCACCCTTAGTCATATGCCATACTAGAGCGACATCCCAAGCATGTACTCATATCACACCGGGAGGGCAATGCTTTGCTCATCCCAAAAAGGCATTGTGCAGTTGTTCCAGATGGCCATTTTGTAGTTGTTCTGAATGGCCATTTTGTCATTGCCCTGAATGATATTGTATAGTTGATATTAGGGGGTCATCCCTGGTCATCCCACATGTCCACTGTTCCAATCATGCTAGACTGCCAGTGCCTTAGTGTGCTATCATGGTGTGTCCTGCAGTCATCTTGGATGGCCATCATGCAATCATCTAGGAGGGGCATTGTGCAGCTGTCCCATGTAGACATTGTCCCAGTTATCCCATATGAGCATCAGTCATTCCAGGCAGGCATCAATCCAGCCATCCTGGATACACATCATCACAGCCACACCAGACTGGCAACAGCCCTAGTGTCTCAATAAGGATCATACTAGGTGAACTTCATGCAGTTGTCTCAGGCACACTTCCCACAGTCATCCCAGGTGGCAAATGTCCTGATTGTCCAGAAGGAATACTGCCCCAATCTTTCAGGAGTAGATAGCAGACAGCCCAAACATCATCAGTTCCATTTCCTCATATGATCCTTGTACCAGTCATGCCATGCATATGCCTTGCCAGAGCAATCACCCTGGGCTCTCATGGTACAGTTCTCCTTGAAGGATCATGAAAGCCATCACAGGCACCTATCCTTGCCTGCCCCACCAGCCATCCCAAGTGCCTATTATTGCATGCAGCCCAGCAGCCCATACTTCTAGCCATGGGAGGTGCCTTGCCAGCTATTCCAAGCATCCATCCTTCCAATAATCCAGGTACACTTCTGCTATAGATTCCTGCCCATCCTTCCAGCCATCCTGCTCACTTTCTCCTGCACTTCTCCAGGTGCAAATCCACTAGTCATGCTTCAACTGGACCTGCAGCCTGCACTGCAACCAACTTGTCTTTCCTGATGTTGCTGGCAGCTTGTCTAGCCATGAAGCTGACACTGAAGTCAAACCAGAAGTGGTGCTTGACATGGAACCTGCAGTGGAAGTAGGTTGGTGCAGAAGTTAAAGTTGTCCACTTCATGTGAAGCTAAGGGGCCAACATGTTACCACCTCTATGGCCATCACAACTGGAAGATCTTGTTTATTGAGGTGAAGAGTTGTTCAAAGGGATGTCAGTAATGAGCAACTAGCTAGAGATAGTGTCGCTCTTTTTGTATCTTACAGATGGTTACATTCAGGCTCAAGAAGGTGAGCATGAGGGTTGCAGACCAAGAAAAGGGCAAAGATGGCAAAGCAAGACTCTGTCAAGAACTTGTTTCCAGGTAAGACCTAGAGTTGCTGGGCAAGTAATAACTTTGGAGGGGCAAAGGAAAGTAACCAGAGACTCTGGTGATATCTCCAGGAACATGTTCTAGCACTACATTGAAGAGAAGGATCAGAATGGACAGCAGCTTCAGCTTATGTGCTGTGCCTCCTTCATTTCTAATGTCCAATTTACAGATTACTATTAGTGAAGTTGAACAGAGGTAAGAAGTTGCAAACTCAGCTTCCTGACCAGAGATCAGTCAGGTGAAATCTCTGGGAACCAGAGATTTAGTGTGAGAGCAATAACAA
>JASFDD010000166.1:0-42495 GCA_036937055.1 Nidula microcarpa | reverse complement strand
GGAAATAGACCGGAGTAAACCTGAGTAAACCGGAGATGATGCGGTGAGTCGAGAAAGCGTCGGGATTGATTGTGAGCGGTCCGGAGATGGCACATGCTGCGCCGTACAGGGATATGACAAGAAGAGCTTGAAGAAGGAAACCCTTGTGGTGTGTTTTTAGTGTTTCAAAGGTGTATCAAAAGGTTCTAATGATCACAAAAGCGACTTGATGCTATAAAGGTTGTTTCACAGCTCTGCATTCACCAGCAAACATGCTGTATGCTTTTTGACCTTGTTGGCACACTAGACGTCCCTGGTCTCCATCAGATCTTCAAGAATGCGAAAAAATTTGGTTGGAGCATGGAGAAATTGCTCAGAATGACCCAAATGGCAGTGGAAGGCAGTTATCATCCCAAGAACTTTAGTGACCTCAAATTCGACCTTGCTATAGTGATATATGAGCTTGGTGGCAGGGCTGCGCTCTATGCTCTTCAAAAATTACCCTTTGCGTTTCCTTTGCATACAACTATTCTTGACCGTCACCAGGACTTTAGACTGCGCATCACGATTGGAGCACCAAAGATATCTGACATTCTCACTAACATCGAGATGATGTTCAAAGACATCCCACTCAAACACTATAAAGTTCCTATTACACTGTCAATGGACAAAGTTGCAAGTGACAGAAGGCTCTGCTATCTTCCAGAGACAGATGAAATTGCCAGGCTTTGCGAACACGCAGCAACTGGGGTACCCTCAGTGACAATGGGTAAAGATCTCACCCCTGTTCATACTGTCATACAAGCAGTTTGTGATGACAAGGTCCATGTTGCAAAGGAGATCTTTGTGGCCGCATTTGCCAGGAATGACAAAACCAACTATGGGGCCAGGCTGGTATTGTTAATGCCTACATGCAAGAAAGGCTCTTATCGTGATGCAGTGCTCATCATGGAGATACTCTGCCAGGCATGGAAGATCTCACCATATGGCAAATCTTTGCACAGCCTGCTATCATCAATCACCTCAGACAGTGAACCAAAGTGCCACCCAGCTCTCTATTTACACTGCATGGTCTGAGAGCTGGCACCAGCAGATCCTACATTCATATATCTCTGCAACCTGCCTGGCTTGAACCTATGGGTAGGCTCAGGCGGCGAGACACAAGACCTTGACTACAAACATGATATGAAATGTGAGTTTGTCATATTATTGGCTCTTTTCAATCATTAAATACAACAATGCCAGGGATTTGCAAACTTTTTTGCACCTGTGAAGGCCTTCTCATTGACTCAACTGTGCTCAATAAAGGTGTTCTTGCTGCATGGCTTGAACATCTGACAGATGCTGATTGGTCTGAAAACAACATCTTTTCCCTTCTCAACACCGATTCTTCAACACTTGAATGTATACACACTCTCCTCAGTCCCAAAGATGCTCAAGACGTTCCACAAGCAATCAAACTTCTCAACCTCACAGCTGACCTGCAGAATCTTGACTCATCATCATTTGACCCCTCTGAACAGAAGACTCATTGCGCACTTTCTCTTCTTGGAGAAATGCTCAAGTCATTGATTGAGCCATTTATCAACCCCAACCTCTCAATCTCACAGCAAATCATTAGTCTCATCAAGTTTGCCCATATATTATGTGCACTATTTCTGAAGCATGAGAGCACTTTCATGCTGCATCATCTGTACAGTGATCTGCAGTGTATGGTCCATACTGCAGTATTCCAAGTAGTGCATACAAAGGTGCTCGATTCACAATGCAAAGTGTTTCTATGCCTACTCAGTGATGATGTGCTGGAAGTCTTGTTTGGCCGTGTCAGGATGATTGGCAGGCACTCCCCAAATGTTGATGTAGATGAATTCCGGAATCGCTGTGCATCAGCACTATGACTTGATGGAATCTTTCAGGACCATCCTTCCTGGGAGCATTGCCCCGACCGCCTCAAGCTTAAGCGGAGCCGGGATGTAGATCATCTCTCTCCTCACAACTGGAGAGGGGAGTTGTGTGCAGCTACATGCAACCTGCTTGCCTGCTGGAAGGGCGGTGTGGCTCAAGCTGAAGCTGTCTTGAAGAAAGCAGGATTTACTCTTGACTTTGCAGTCCATTTCCATGACTGGCACAAATGGGGTGTGGATCTGATGCGACCTGCTGGTGGGAAATATCCTGGAATATCATCTGAGGTAGATTGATTGCTAGGAGACTCAGAGACAGGAGAAGAGACCCAGAATGAGGTGATAGAAGAAGACTACAGTTTTCGCATCTACAATGGGAGGGCTGCACTTGCAGCTGAAATGGCCGAGATGAGCTTCAGGGTTCTACATTCTGTCTGGATGGAACTTGAAGGTGGTACACAGGGTCACAAGAAGACAATCCTGCACCTCTTGACAGACTCATCATTTGACATTGATTATCACAGCAGCCATGACCGACTTCTGCGAGTTTGGTATTTTTCAATTGGTGGCAATAGATGGGACCATTCTAGAATCCAGGCTTTGTTAAACCCGTCAAGCAATGCACTTTTCAAGCTTGGAAATCTTTTTGCATCCATGATCTGCACTGAGAAGAAAATATCTGTTGCAATTCTTCAAAGCACCAGACTGAAATCTGCATCCCATTTTCTTGACCATGCACCAATCGCCAAAATATCCCTCCTAGATTCTTGATATGATGTTTCGGGGCAGATATTATCATTGTACCCCATTCTTCAAAATCTGTCAGACATGACAGCAATTTTGTGGGTTTGGGACTCTCAATTTGTGTCACATACCATTACAATGGTTGGTGAATGTGTGATATTGAATTGCATATATAGCCTGGGAATACCTATGACTGTAACCAGTCATAGTGGCCTTTTGGCTCAGTTGGATTATTGTGTGTTTCCTGGCACAGTATTTCACAATTTGTAGCACTTGACTCTGTCAAGGTAACATGTATGCAACAGGCAACCACCACTCGCCTTTGTCACCTCACTTTCACTTTCAATGGGTGGCTTGTTCTTCCTCTTGATTCATCACTGCTCACATCAATTTCAATCAGTACTTTGCCCCCAAACTGTGTGGAAAGGAAAGACAATGGGAAAACATGGGCAATCACTGAGACGATTTTGCAAGATATCAAGAAAACATTGCTAGAGCGATTACATGCCAATGAAGCTACTCATTCAAGAATCCCATTATTTGGAGGGGTTTGCAAAGGTAAATTTCCATACACAGCTTGCATTAATTCATTGGGTCAGTTGTCACCTCTTTACACTAGCTTTGAACATTATATCTCATGATTTATTTGAATGACAGAGTCTTCAACAAATATCAAACACGTTATAACTTCCATCCTCCCCCCTTCTGCTGCTAATGCACCTCAAGCTTGCTGAATATGTTGTCAGCAAGTCTCCAGTCCTGATTGTCAGAACCACATGGGAGGGCATATCCTCAGAACTCTGCGAGGTATTGCTGCAAGTCAAAATTCAGACAATATTGAAATGGGAACTGTAAGCCATTTTGCAAAATTGTTTATCATGCTTCATATTTGTACTCAGTGCACTCATTTTTAACAGGTCTCAATGGACTATCCTTGTGGATTTTGTGGCCAATCCAGTGTAGGAGGCATGTGCAATGTGAAAATCCAAAGTGGAAAAGCTATCTAGTGATGTTCCGGCCCAGCTTGGCCTGAAAGCCAGGGCTCAGGCTTGGCTTATGAGGGCTAGGGCTCACCAATTCCTTAAGCCAGGCTGTCAACAACGGCTTGGGGCCAGCTTAGGCTTGGCCTGGCCTGAGCCCCGGCTTGTAGTATAGTTGTCAAATAAGATATTAATAACAAATATATATGAGCTATTCTAACTGCAAAATAAGGACATCCTCATCATTGTCGCCATTAGAAAGTGATAAAATTTTTATGAAATAGAACATACAAGCATTTACGGCATTTACAAGCTATCTTCCCATTGGGCTACCAAAACACTGGTGAGAAAAAATGATTGACATCACAAATACACTGGCTTTGAGATATATGGCTTGAGGGAGTGATAGATTGAACCTCGATGTTGTCATCTGCAGCAGTGCAGGTTTGACAGGCTGGGGCTGGTTCAGACTGTTGGGTGGAAGGGGGCTGGCTAGGTATTGTTGACAGAGCTACAGACTATTTGATATCAAACATTAGCATAAATGAGATGGAGAGGATAGTCAGTATACACACCTGCATCTCCTTTCTCAGAAATATGACCCTCTTCAGTATGATTTCTTGCCCGAATATTGTCCTTATCCTCCACTTCCTTGATGGTTACACTTTGAGTTTGGCAAGTGCCTATTAAAAAATAATGTTTCAAGATGGAACAAGGTTGATATCGATGAAAAAGAACTCATGTTGGGGATCAGCAGAAGCAATGCTGTCAAGCGATGCTTCACTGGAGATTTGTTTTGATGCTGTAGCAGCAGGGTCTGACACTGACTGAGTGGGTGATGAAGGCTCAAGAGTGGGCCTAGTTGCAGCCTGTTCATTTTGCTTTCTTGCAGCATCCTCCAGTTGTCAAGCACAGGCAAAGGCATTACAATGAGACATGATTGCTTTGTCTCTGTCATTCAAAGGATCAATGACATGTGAGGACAGAATTGGTTGGCATCTAGGTTGAGTGCTAACACCATCTGACATCTCATGGTTTGCTTCATTCCATGAATAGCTTACAGGTTAAAGTTATCCCTCAAAAGAAAGTGTGGCTTGGTAGTGGCTGAATGAACTGTACAGTACTATACAAACTCCCATCAGCATATGTTAGCACAGTATATTCAATAGCACAAAGCCAGGGCTTGAGCCCTAGGCTCAGGCTTCACTGAAGTTCAAGCCAGGCTTTGAGCTTTGCCCAAGCCGTATTGTTGGCCTGGCTTGGCCTGGCCCAAATGGGGCTGGCTTCAATGGCTTCACGGCTTTGAGCCGGGCCAGAACATCACTAAAGCTATCTCAAGTTGCCCGCATGCATACAGGTTCAGAATCCACCCCACTTCTATTGTCTCAAAGCAGAAAGCGTGTAAAAATGTACCTTTGAAGTGCAAATTCTGCATGGAGGTGCACTGGAAATACAACATGCACCAGCATCTTCAAGTATGGCATGTAGATTGGGAGAAGAATGTGATAGATGGGCCAGAACTGCAAGCTTTCTGTAAACAAATCACAATAAGCAGTGACAAGGAAACAAGATTGGGCATTCCAGGAGATAGGCATGGTTTCTACGCTGTTGCTCAAAACACCTCAGCAGATTCATGTCTTCCTCTTCAACCTATCCAACTGCTCACACCCTTAAATACTTCTTACCTTACCCACAGCCTGCTCTACCTGACAGTATGGATATCTCCTGAGCTTGTTCTTGTTGCAGTTATGTCTTATATGGTCTGCTCAGGCTTTTTCTACATTTCAAGTCATTACCATTTTGTTATCAAAATCCTGGCTCACGATCAGTGGTGTACCGCCGAGAAGCTGTTACCCTTGCTTAGCTCAATGCCAACCTGTTGCTGGCTGTCAGGAATCACTGATCAGAAATCAACAGACAGTCGAGATTGGTGGATCTGACACCCCTTGCTTCAGTGTATATAGACTTAGGTGCTACTGACCCTTTTCCAGGGATCAGAAACTCAACAGCAGCAAGCAGGCCCATTCGTGGACATGGACATGGGATTAAACTATTTGGCAACCCCCCTCCTCATAGAAACCCCTCGCAACCTGGGGTTTCTAGTGATCATTGGAGAAACCCCCGACATATTCAACAATACAGAACCCGACAGCAAGATTGCATGCCGGGGTCACTGGTTGGCCGAACACAAGCCAAAGAGTTGTGTCATGTGGCCTGTAAGCGTGCAGCATGGAACATTTCTAACATGAACCAATAAAGTTGTTGGTGTCTTAGTTTTTATAGTAATAAAATTCCTGGTACATTTAAGAATGGTTGCCGTTGATTTATTGCAGTTTCTCTCTAGTTTTTGAAAGAAATTGTGTGCTAGTACTTGAGGGCTACTTACTGTGCTCAGTTGCTCGGTATGATTACCATCACCTCTACTTTCCGTTTTAGTCAATGCTAATTTGCAATGGGGGCACAATATATCATGCAACAATGCAGCTTGCCCCAGTCAACTGATAGTACATGTGTTAAAATACAACGAGTGTACAGGTAGGCGGCCATTACCATCCAACTGTTAGAATGGCACTGACAAATTTGTGACAAGTTCCCGACACATTGCAACTCACCCGCACCTGCAGATGTATGTACGATACCTGAAGGACTCTATTTTGCAGTTGCACATAGCATTACTTATGGTTAGTAATATTCATTTTATTGTATTAGTAGCTTTGAGCACTGCACTACGCACAGTACTCGAAGCATGGCTCCATTTTACTTTACACTTATGAAGCCTTTCGTGTATTTACCTCTTACATGCCAATCGGCACGCCTGCCTTAGTTGTAGCGGAGTTTTATTCACACTGATCTTAACAACCGAGGTTGCCAAATTAGTTATTTGGCAACCCTGGGGTTGCAACGAGCAAGGGAGGTTGCCAAATAGTTTAATCCATGGACATGAGCACAGGATGTTGAAAGTGGCCTTCCTGATGTACAACTCGCCCGCACAATGCGGATATTACTCACGACCTGATAAGCCGGAGCAGGGGAGAGCTGTATGGTTTTTTGCACTCGTTTCGGTCTCGCTCTATGTTCGCTTGAGCTCGCCGCATGCCTTCATCTTAACGCTAGCGCTCGTTTCTGTCACTAATTCAATACGCCTTGAGCCTGAATTAACACTAAAGGACATCTGGGCATTGGTTGAGAATCTGGTCCACGACGGCCTGGCGGTTGTTGCATCCAGTTTCGAACCCACCGACGCCTCCTCTCCTCCTACTTTTCGACGTCCCATGCAGTCCTCAAGAAAGCGAACGCTCATCATCTTCGTCTCTCTGATTATTATCCTTATCTTCTTCTTCAGCTATAGAAACTTGGACAGCTGGTCCTCTTCTTATCATCAGCTCCAGATTGTCAAATCTTTCAAAGAAGAAGAGGTGGCATATAGGCTCCCACCTGCATCGCTGTCGTCCTCTTTCCCTCCTCCGTCTCCCGAGCGGCAAGATCACCGGGAATGGAATGAGCGTGCGCTGAGAGAGCTCCATTCATGCATGGCCTTAGATAATTGTGGTCCTAACCAGCGCAAAGTTGCTTTGTTATCGTCGGCTTACTTCGCTGAAAGGATTGTCAGAGGAAGAGGAGGAGGTGAAGGTATTTGGTGAGTTGTGCCGACATTTTCTCTGTAAAATGTGTGCTAATGAATGCTTCAGGGGGAAATCCATCGTAAGTATTATACTTGGAACTCTTTCAGGCACAGCTATTATAACTCCTTATACAGTTTAATAGCCTCCGAGCACTGGGCTATACCGCATTTCTGGCCAATAATTTCAGTAAGCCCGTGTCTTCTATTGGATCCTATGTGTACATTTCCTAACGTTGACCTCAGATGAAGCGCTGGATCAATATCACATGATGCCGGATCTGGTGAAAGTCAGTAACTGATTTTATATCGTTGATATTCCTCTAATTTATCACCTTTCAAATAGGTGGTCCTTAAAGATTTCCCAGCGGAGTGTCAGGATCATTCCTGGTGTGTAAAAAATCCGGAAAATCCAACGGGAATTCCGGCATGGAAGATCTTTGACTTTTGGTATTGGCCATCTCACGGAGGTCATTATGCTGCTTCTCGGCTGGGCGGAAAATGGATCCTGTCCTCACATCCAGACGATGAATATCACGGCGAGAGCCCTATACAGTATCTAGGGTGGATATTTTCTCTTGCACTGGTCTTTCTAAACGTCTAACATGCAGAGCAGATTCTCCCTTGAAGAAGAATGCTCCAAAGTTCCCTTCATTCCCTTGGCCGAGCGTAAACGCCAAGTGTGGATGTTCATGAAAGTAATACGCTATGTTTGGGATCCGTGGTTCTGCTGGGAACGCAGCTGGTTTGCAAAAGGTGCAAAGGAACTGGACATGGACTTCGTTGGTGCCTGGAGAATGGATCAGGATGCTCCAGAGATGGGCCATTTTGAGGACATTGAAAATCGCACTGAGAGGGTCATCAATTTGGGTCCTGGGCTCGATCACGAAGACTTTATCGACCAGGTGCGTTCAAGCAGAGTTATGCTTGCTATGGGAAACCCGACATGGAGCCCTTCAGCATGGGACGCTCTATGTTTAGGAGTGCCATTTATCCAACCCGTGAGCTACCTGTCAACTTCTCCTGTTTTATCGTTGCCTGAGATGTATTCGTACACTAGATACGTAACTGGGACCGCAATGATCCTTGGAACCGATCCAAATGGGAAGTCCAGCATCCTTCACTGCTGAGGTTCTATCCTCCGTGAGTGTTTCTTTCACTCTCGCCCAAACATCGCAAATGTGACATTTGTTATACCGTGCAGATACGTTTATCACGTCCACAGGGGAAATCATACGGCATATATCGATGCGATCAAGACCGCATCTACCACCCAGATTTCCAAGTTTATCCCGCGCTTTATGTCGGAAGACGCTATGCGCAAACGTGTCACGACGTTGATGGAGACGGATTGGAGGTCTCTGGCGGCAGTCGTACTTGAGGAGAGGCTCGCTGCTAACAACGGCTCCTATGTAAGCTGGTTATATCGTTCACAAGTTGTCCGTCGATTCTAACCTTCTCTCTTTCTACAGACCTTTGAACTGTAGCTGTGCATTTGAACTTCGAACCTCGAACCCTTTGTGTTTCGGGTGAGGGTGTGACAGTCATGTGATTTAATTTCTGTAACGAACTATGGACAATAGAATACGCATTTGGCCCTCCTCCAGTCAGGTTCCTTTCACAAAGCATGCATGTTCATACGTGCCTCTGACATGCTAGTCAGCACTGGCGAGGCGTGGTCGACTCCGAATCCCGTCTCTACAGGACATCTTGATTATTAATCATCACATCCACAAATCGAATCCCGATTGTGATCGAGAATAGTTTCTTCTGCGTCACACGACATGCATCCATGGCTTTTTACTTCTAAAAAAGGCAAAGGAACAGGCGTGGGATATGTCCCCTTTATCTAGCACATTTATTGCCTACCATCGATGAGTATAGATTAACCTACTCCGAGGGTAGTTTGGTAGTAGTTACAAAAATAAAGAACTTTCTTGTGCCTATTGAAATTTGAGATAAGCTACCTTTTTCATATTGGGGAAGTAGTAGGAAAGGCATGGTTTATGAAAAATCCTTTATCCTGCCCACATGGGCAGTTTAGAAAACCTGATCAGTGAACAAACATCCCAAACAAACATCCCCTTTGTTCACTGATCAGGTTTTCTAAACTACCCAAGTGGGTGGGATAAAGTCAGTGAACAAACATCCCAAACAAACATCCCCTTTGTTCACCGATCAGGTTTTCTAAACTACCCATGTGGGCAGGATAAAGGAGTTTTCATAAACCATGCCTTTCCTACTCCTTCCCCAATATGAAAAAGGTAGCCTATCTCAAATTTCAATAGGCACAGGAAAGTTCTTTATTTTTATTACTACTATCAAACTACCCTCGAAGTAGATTAATCTATACTCATTGATGGTAGGCAATAAATTTGCTAAATAAAGGGAACATATCCCATTCCTGTTCCTTTGCCTTTTTTAGAAGTAAAAAGTCATGGATGCATGTCGTGTCAAGGAGAAGGCAAACAATGTCTCAGTTGTCCTATTTCAATGTCTCAGCTCTTGAGCCTTCCATTTCCTTGTCCCTTGTCACCCCCTCAGCGATCTAAACTGTCTGGCAGGACAGCTCTAGCTTTCCGTCGTTGCCTTTCGACCACGCCCTTCCGACACCGGATACATGTTGTCCTTAAGGAGGCGAAGCTTCGTGTTCTTCACTGCCGTGTCTCTCGTCCTTACCTTCTCCTACGGGTATAGACACGTAGGCAATTGGTCCGCGTCTGATAAACAACAGTTCAATAGGATTCATCCCCTTCAAGACGTGAACCATGTCTACAGGCTACCACCCCTATCTGTGTCGTCGTTTTTCCCACCCCCGTCTGCTGACAGGAAAGACTACCATGAATGGAACGATCGCGCATTGAGAGAGCTACATTCATGCATGGCCCTTGATAATTGTGGTCCTAATCAGAGAAAGGTGGCGCTCTTAGCCGTGCCAGACTTCGGAGATAGGATCGTGATGGGGAAGGGAGGAGGCGAAGGCATTTGGTGAGTCGCTTTTTAAAAGTTATTAACCTGTGTACTGACTCAGAGCCTAGGGGACAATCTATTGTACGATTCAGACTCGCTTATGTTCAAACTGGGTCCTGATCGTTTGTGCAGTATAATAGTCTTCGGGCACTTGGCTATACCGCTCTTCTCGCCAATAGCTTCCGTAATTCCATTCATTTTGTTGCAATAAGAGCCACTTAATAATGTTGTCCTCAGAGGAAGCATTGTATCAATACCGCATGATGCCGGACCTCGTAAAAGTTAGTAACCAATTCCGGTTCTACACCGTTAACCTTCCTCTCATTCATCGACTTTTCCTTAGGTCATCCTCCGTTACTGGCCTGCCGATTGTCAGGATCATTCCTGGTGTGTTAAAAATCCCAAAAATCCGACTGGGATTCCAGCATGGAAGATCTTTGACTTTTGGTATTGGCCCTCGCACGGTGGTCATCATCCCAACAACTCTCGTCTGGGGGGCAAGTGGATCCTATCATCACATCCAGACGACGAATATCACGGCGGAGAGAGCCCTATACAGTACCTAGGGTGGGTATTTTGTCTTTCGGAGACTTTTTATGCCTCTAACTCGCAAGAGCAGATTCTCCCTTGAAGAGGAATGCTCCAAAGTCCCATTCATTCCGCTGGCCGAGCGTAAAAACCAGATATGGCTGTTTATGAAGCTCATACGTTATGTCTACGATCCATGGTTCTCCTGGAAGCGCGAATGGTTCGTAAAGGCTGCCAAGGAATTGGACATCGACATCGTTGGCGCATGGAAAGTGGAGCAAGATAAATCAGCAAACCTAGGTTATTTTGACGACATCGAGAATCGCTCGGGGAGGGTTATCAATCTGGGTCCTAGTAACCTCAATCACTCAGAATTTATTGAGGAGGTGCGCTCAAGCAAGGTCATGCTTGCTGTAGGGAATCCGACATGGAGCCCTTCGGCGTGGGACGCGCTATGCCTAGGGGTGCCGTTTATCCAACCCGTGAGTCAACCAGTGGTTCTTCTGATCCTGTCTTTGTTTAATATGTATGTATTCAATGCATATTAGGTACGCAACTGGGACCGCAACGATCCTTGGAACCGGTTAAAGTGGGAAGTCCAGCATCCCTCGCTGATGCGGTTCCATCCTCCGTGAGTTTTTCTCATCGTCCAACGCATGGATAGCAGCTGAGAGCTTCTCTTTTTGTACAGCTACGTTTATCATGTCCATAGAGGAAATTATACAGGATTCATAGAAGCACTTAAGGCAGCTACTACCACTCAAATTTCCAAGTTCGTGCCGCGTTTTATGACGGAAGCCGTTATGCGCGAACGCGTTACGAAGCTGATGGAAACGGATTGGAGGGCTCTGGCAGCGGTTGTGCTCGAGGAAAGGCTCGCTGCTAATAACGGCTCCTACGTAAGTTGCTCCTGTCACTCACAAGCAATCCATAGTTTTCAACTTTTTCTCGTTTCATAGATGTTCGAGCTGTAGTTCTTCTGCGTAACCGGGACGTATCTGCTACCCAGTCAGCACGTACCCGTGTCAAACACTGTCAATTATTTGTGCCGTTATAGCAACTGCTTTGGAAACATTCGTTTGCTCGTCAAGTCGAAAGGGTATTTAGCCTATAGCCTGTTATCGTTGTTACTTCTACTACGACTTACTCACTGCTGTCTCTAATATTGCTACTTCCGGACTCATCCAATAACTAGTTACATCGATGTGTATAGATAAATGTTGCATCAGTACTTACCATTGCCTGCAATGCTGCAATCGGATTATTGCCCAGTAATTTAAAAAGTGGACAGAATAAAAATAAAATAAAGTAGATTTCACGGAGTAAGTATGTGCATTACAGCGCCCGTCCATGTGTCAACAAATTCGTCCCTGGTAAGTGTGTACTTTTTACATCCGCATGATAAGCTGCTTAATTCCAGACATCCACATTCCTATGTCATCTAGCTGAGAGCCGCGAGTAAGCAGGTCCACGTGGATGGACAATGCTGCAGGGCGGTCATGCGCTTCCATAGCTATTCAAATATCGTCAGCGAAATGCTTAAGAGATACATGCCAAGAAGGAAGCTTACCCCTTGTCAAGGAGAGCAGTTGATCGATGACTGGTTTGGGGAGTGTTTCGCAGTTCAGAGCATCAAACAATGGGTTGATACGGCGCTCAAGATCATCGATGAGACGTTTTTGCGATGCCTAAGAGTGGATTAGATGAAGCTCATATACAAAACTGAAGAAATGCTAACCGGCGTAATTTGCTTCAAGTGATTTAGTTGCCCAGAGATCACCTCGTAAGCCGGTCGCGCTGATTCTGGAATGTGACTCCGATCACCAGGTGCTGTAAAGGTATTGTTAGAGAAGTCCATAGAATTGAAGGAAGTATTTGCTTACGATATTTTGGTGGAGGAGGGCCGCGGTTCGATGCTGCAGTTGAGGCAACACGGGGTGGTCCTGCGGGGCCCCCAGGAGGGGGAGGGCCCGGAGGGGGCGGCCCTCCTGCTTGCGGCGGCTGAGAAGGTCCTGGTCGTTGAAGTCCCTGCGGAGGTCCGTAGGGTCCCGGTTGCATTTGTTGCTGAGGGGATTGCATAGGGGCCTGCTGGCCGGGGCCGTAAGGTCCGGGCGGTCCCGCAGGTTGAACAGGACGTGCGTAAGGACCAGGAGGTGGGTTATGTCCAAGACTTCCACCACCAGGGGGAGTAGGACGACCGAACTGTCCGGGATGAGGAGCAGGCTGACCTTGAGGAAGTCCACGAGACGGGGGAGGGGCATATTGGCTAGGAGTGGGCAGTCGCGGGGGTGCTTGGCCTTGGGGAGGGGACATCATACGAGGAGGACCGGTGGGCGGTGGAGCAGTAGTTGATGGGGGCCTGGCGTGGGGAGGATACATTCCGCCACTACCTGACACAGGAGGTCCAGTTCTCTGCCCTTGGGGTGGGGGCGGGGGACGGGCCTGGACACTTCCAGGACGCGGTGGAGGTGGTAGATTTGCTGATCCTGGTGCCTGATAAGGCGAGCCAACAGGGGAGAATCCGGGCGATGGCGTAGCGTTGGGGAACGGCGATGTGATTGCGACAGGCTTATTGAGATTCAACGAAGAAGGAGCGCGAGGGGGCTGTGCAATCACAGGCGCATCGTTATAATGGCCATTTTCTTGCCGCTTAGGCGGGGGCGGAGGGCCACCGCCAGGTGTGCTGGCTCCACCTCGGGGAGGTGGACCAGTGACGGGAGCCGGCGGGGGAGGAGCCCTGAGATGGGGAGGCTGCGTGAGAGAGGCTTGCGGGTTATATGGGGTGTAGGCAGACGGCTGAGGGACATATGGCGGTTGCTGCTGCGTGGTGGTCGACGGCCCATATGGTCCAACAGGGGCTGGCGTAACCTGGGAGTTGTAGCCAACGTAAGGGCCAGGCTGGGGTTGGGTCGGTGGGCGGACGGGTTGAGCCGCTGGAGAAGGAGCGTAACCTGGGTATGGCGCCCTCGTAGCAGGAGCGGCAGCAGGGACAGGAGCGGGAGCGGGAGCGCGCGCAGCAGGAGTAGCAGCGATTCCGCCGGCAGCTACGAGGAGACGCTCCCTTTCTGCGTTCACGTCGGCATTGCCCAATCCCTTGTATGCACTGGGGATTAGCCTCAAGAAAGTCACGGCTTCCTTCACCAGGCCCTGTGTCGACAGCAGATCTGCGTACTCGAGATAGCGGTCGTACAGCCCCGAGAGCTTGAACATTTTCACCGCATCATCAGACCCGCTGGCCTGCAGGATATCCTCGTCCTTGTACTTTGTCGCCGAGCGGAACACGGTGACCTTCTCGACGAATGTCTGCAGCGCATGGGCATGGGCAGAATAGTACGAGCTGCTGATGGGCTTTTCTTCCGAAACCAAACCCTTTTCTTCCTCCGACAGCTCATCGATCCAAATATGCACCAGCCTCTCGAGGCGGGCAGCAGCAAGGTACGTCAGCGTCGCATTCTTCCTGTACGCACTCGCCCTCGCCGCGACCTCCTCGTCCTCCGAGCGCTTCGCAAGAGTGAACTGGAACTCAAGTCTGCGGCCCAGCTGCTCCGCGAGGCCAGGGAACTCCTCCTGGCTCGCAAACGTGCACAGGACGACGAAGATCTCCTGCCACTCCTGCAGGTCCGCGTTCTGCACGATGTCTGCTAGGTCATTCGTGACGATGGATTGGAAGAGGCGGAGGTACGGCAGCTGCGTTGTGCGCTGCTCGAAGTACGCTTTCTGCGTACGCTGCAGAAGCTCGGGCCCGCCGCGCACCGCGAGGAGAATGGCGTCCGCGAAGCGGTCCGAGGAGAGGCAGAGTGAGACGGCGGACTCGAAGTCGCCCAGCACGAGCGCCTTGGTGACGAGCCGGTCCGTGTCGGACTCGTCCGCGGGGTAGATCTTGAAGGTGTTGTTCTTGAGGGTCTCTGAGGTGACGGAGGACGGCCCCGAGCCGATCGTGGCGGCCACAGAGGAATCGAGCCCGTAGTTCGTATGCGGGATGTGCACGGGGTGCTCCTCACCGTCATCTTGCACGACGGGGACGACATTGAACAGGTCCGCGCCGTCGTCGTCAGAGAAGAGCGTGTGCACCGTCGTGGTAGACTCGCTGTCATTAATGCGCGTCGTGCTATTTGTATCAGACGTCGCGCTCGCACTGACCTCACTCGGCGTATCCTCCCCTACCGCGTTCTGCGGTTCCTCCGCGTCTGCAGCAGGGGGCATCTCCTCCCGCTCGGGCTCCGCGAACGACACCACCGGCTCCCTCGCTGCGCCATCCACAATGTCCTCCTCGTACGCCGCCTTGTCCGCCGTGGCGGCCTTGAGGCTCTCCACCGCCTGCGCGACCTTCTCCGATATCTCCGCCTTGGAGAACCCGAGCAGCGTGACGAGCTCGTCCCGCGAGTTCGCTTTGAACAGGCTCAGCAGTGCCTTCCAGCCTGCCTCGCCCGGCCCCGCATCCGCTGTCGCAGCCGCCGTGCGCTCCTCGGCGAAGCGCTCTAGAGCCTCTTCGCCACCTACCTCCATAGCGTCCTTCAGTTTCTTCGCGCGCTCGACGAGGTCCGATTCAGTGACGACCTTGCGCAGGTGTACAACGCTGCTCTGGTTCTTCCCCTGTGCGCTTGGGAGGTTGGACACGGAGACGAGGGAGCCCCCGAAGCCGAATGTCGCAGAGGAGGAGCGCTTGAGCCATTTGGGCGGCTGCTTGAGGGAGAGCGTGCCACTTTGGGTGGTGCGCGGGGCATCGAAGATGTCGGTGGTTTGCGAGGGCGCGGCGGGCGTGGCGGGCTCGTTGGTAGATTGGATGGAGTGGATGCCGATGGTGCCGTCGAAGAAGGCGGTGGCTAGGAGGTCGGGGTTGCGTGGGCACCAGTCGACTTGGAAGGCCCAGTTATCGGCGGACGGGAGCTACATGAATGTGAGTATCGGCCAAAAGATAAACAGGGAGGGGAAGACGCACCTCGCCAATGATTTCGGATGTCTGGGGATTCCAGCACAGCGCGCGGTTGTCTTTACCGCAGGACAGCAGCAGGTCCGCGTCCTGCTTGCACCAGGAGAGCGAGAGCACGCCCTTCTCGTGCCCGGTGAGGATCTATGCGGGCGCGTCGGTAAGTAAGCGCGTACGGCTAAATCAGGATTGACAGGGCGCACTTTCTCAGGGGCCCGGGAGTTGCGGAGATCCCAGACCATGATAATGGGGGACGAGTCGTCTTCTGAGGCAGTCACTACTCGTGTTGCCTGAAAAGTGGATTAGATGGAGTAGAATGAAATAAGATGCATGAACGCTCACGTTGTCGGGATGCCAGGCAATGTCGCTCATGCCCCTCCTGCCGCCGATCGCCATGCCCGTGCCAGCGCCGACCTGGCTTGCCAATGTGCCAGCACCGCCCCCATATGCGAGGGCGCACACCTCACGCTTCCCGCGCAGATCCCACACGATGGTGTACCCGGAGGTGCTGGCGCCTGCAAGGACGTGCTGCACCTGCTGATTCCATGCGACGGCAGTGATCTCATCGAGCTTGGTGCTGCGCGCGCCGGGCGTGGGCGCGTGCGGTTTCGTCGGGTCCTTGAGGTCCCACACATACACCTAGATAGCAAATGAGATGCGGGTTAGACATGTGCGCATATGCACGCGGAGATGGGGGTTGGGACGCACCTCGCCGTTTATGCCTCCTGAGGCAAGGAGGTTGGTCTGGATAGGGTTGAAGTCGAGTGCGCGGACGGGGCCGGTGTGGATGGAGTTGCGCAGGATGAGGGAGTCGGCGGTGCTGCACGTAGTGACACGTCTGCATATGTGGGCGGGGAGGGCAGGGCAGGGGGCTTACCTTGCGCCGCTGAGGATCTTGGCGGGGTCCCAGAGGGCAAGCTCGCCGTTCTCGAGGCCGGCTGCGATGACACCGCGGGGGCGGGTGGGATCGACGTACCCCCATGCTAGGCGGTTAAATCTGGCACAGGGTCAGCAGAGCTGCGGCGTACACGCATGGGCTGAACACTCGCCTGGATGTATCAGTGACGAAGCCCTTGGGTCCACTCTGCCCATCGCCGCCGAGGGCGAACTCGTCCTTATCGAGGAAATTGGGGGCCCATATCTCGAGCTGGCTCTCGTTGCTGAAGGACTCGTCGAGGGCGCCTGCGACGGTTCCCGTGGCCAGCAGCGGAAGGGACGCGGAGGGCGACCAGGCGAAGGTGGATGTCCGGTGAATTTCCTTCAGCTTCATCGTGGAAGGGTTTGAGGGTAGCGCGTGCTGAGGAGAATGAAGTTACTTTGCAATGCTCCGTCCAATGGTGACACGTCGAGAGCAACCGCACCACGTCCGGCCCTAAACTGCACGTGCATCACTTGGACAGACGCGACCAGACGCGAGACTCAACTACTGCCAACTGCCTCAGCCAGGACTTCTTGTGGCCGTCCTCCAGGAGGCATGCCATCTTCATTCAATGCTCTCAATCGACCACCCTTCGCATGTACTCTTTCATTGTACTTCCTACTATGATATCTGCTTCACAGCCTCCTCCCCAGTTGCCCAACGTACTAGTGTCTCGTTATCCTGTCTAGGAGACCCCGGTTCCCTATAGCTACTTCAAGACCTCGCACGTCGTCTTTCTGACTCTCCCCTCTTCTCTCCTACCACTATCTGTGCATTCCAGCGCAACTCTTCCCCTGCCTTCTTACCATCCCAGAGCCCCCAACCCAACCAACCAATATATAACAAATGTTCTCCAAATCGACCAAAAATATTGTAAAAGCGAAAACCGGCCGCAGAGAAACAATCAGTCGACGAGAAGTACTTCCGAAATGACAATATGGCCGAAATTTGGCGATGTTATTACTTCAAGATTGCGACGGTCGAAGATTGGGACAATGCGTTCAAATGGTTATGGCCAGAGAAGGACCAAAAAACTAAGGGCAAGCCTCAGAATTATTCTGCCTGTCGGTATTATATTTCTTGGACTGACCTGATGAGAAGAAGTGACGATCAAACAGCTGCTGCTGTCTTAACTCGTATCCACAAGTAATAGACCACTTGTCGCTCGCCTACGATTCCCCCCCAGTGAATACTATAGTCTCAAACAGTTCTTCGCTTGTGACATAGTCCCGTTACTAACCCATCGTACCTCTGTCACATGACAACTGAGCGTGATCAATTGTCGTTATCATGATCATCGTCTTCCCTTGCTAATGTACTCAGATTAGTCATTACCACTTGCCAGCGACTCATACTACTGCTAGTCCTCAACCTCTCATCCGCGATCTTTAATGTTTGATAAAGCCAAGGAATTTACGATCCAGAACGGAGCTTTCACCGAAATCAATCATGCCTCGCCTTCAAAAATTTTGTTCGAAAATCGTTGTACGTTTATCTATTCGCCGGAGATTTGTTGCTTTCTAACTGTATCCGTAAAACTTAACTACCTTAAGCACTGGCCGCGCTTCAAATGCTATATGACGCGAGTGTCCACGGCGCACCGTTTGATTCTCAGGAACGTTTTCCACCTCCAGAATGTCATCCTAACACGCGGAGAGCAATATTTGCTGATCTCAGCAGCTGGGTAGAGAGTTCTAAGAACTCAGCACCTATATATTGGTTATATGGTCCTGCAGGGGCTGGGAAGTCTGCGATAGCGCAAAGCTTCGCCGAAGAGTTACGCGAGAAGAACAAGCTAGCCGCCAGCTTTTTCTTTTCTCGACAGTCACCTGAGCGCAATAACAATAAACGCTTGATCGCCACGCTGGCACATCAAATATTGATCGCAATACCAGCTACAAAGAAGAATATTCTAAAGGCTATCAAAGACAATACCACTGTCCTCTCGAAATCTCAGTATACTCAAGCAATGGAATTACTCGTTGCGCCAACAGTCAAGGCACATTCATCTTTTTGGACAGGTTTACTGGGAAAGCGATCAGTAAAAGTCATTATTCTTGATGGCTTGGATGAGTGCCTCGATCCTTCTGAACAGCTTGACATTCTGAATATCGTCAAGGATGTGTTACAGAAGAGGACACCTTTTATTTTCTTCATTGCTAGTCGACCAGAGCCAAACATTCGTCAATTTTTTAGGTCCTCGCATATACTCAGCAAATTACGACAAGTTTCACTGGATGACAAGAAACAATGGCATGCCGAATCTGACGTGAAATTTTACCTCCAGAGCTCTTTTGCAGAGCTTCGACGAAAGCACCACCATTTGGAGAGGCTGCATAATAACGGGGTAGATTGGCCAGAAAACTCCATTATCGAACTTTTCGTCCAAAAATCATCAGGCAACTTTATCTACGCTGTCACAGTAATGAAGTTCATTGCAGATGCACATTTCAATCCCACTCATCAACTAGATGTTATCCTTGGTATCATCAAGCGTGAAGAAAATTCTGAATCACCGTACGCAGCTTTGGATTTGCTTTACAGTCATATATTGTCACTGGCAAAGAAACCACAAGAGACTCTTCGTGTACTTGCAGCTCTTGTTGCTATCAGCCCAGATTCCACTCCAACTATGGAACTATTGGAATCACTGTGCCAGCTGAAGGAGGGGGACATCTATGCACTGTTTTATACACTTCATTCAATCTTGAGGATACCTGATGAACCTAAGGACTCGGACCATTTCTTGTTCTATCATGCCTCTATGGTCGATTTCTTGCTTGATCAATCTCGTTCTCAGCAGTTTTTTATCGACCTCGCACAAGCACATGCAGATGTGCTTCGTGGTTGCATATATATATGGAAAAACAAGCATTCAATGTCAGAAGGTTAGATTATAGTTCCCTAACCAATTCCCTACCTCGCTAATAATAGGCAATTAGCTGTTGTAAAATACTTCTCTGACAATTGGCAGTATCATCTTGTGAGAAGCACAGAGGTACTACGCAGCTCCTTGCGAGAAGATTTATATATCCAAGTACTCCCTGATATATGCCAACTGCTGGGAACAGTTCTGGCGGTCAGATCAACGCCAACAGTCAGTTTAATAGGGCAACTATGCGAGATGCCATATAACCTTATGCGTTGTCTAAATCCATTCCTCGAGAAGCTCTTGAAAATACCGTCTAGTAGCCAACAGCCAATCACACTTTACGACGATTCAGTCCACGACAATTTATTCGACCAATCTTGCGGGCCAAAGAGTATATTTGTGGACCACACTGTGACAAATACATATTTATTTCAACGATTTATAATCATTTGGGAGACACGTTCAACACCAGAAGGTTTGTTGTTGCTTCTTGAAGGTTGAGCCATGTCACTTAAACCATCCTTCAATACATAGTCCGGAACTATATCTCAGAAAATTGGCAACATCACTTCGAACTTACCGAAGAGAGTTTGCAGATCTCACTGCTAGACGAATTTTATGACACGATATTGTCCCTTGCTGGGAAACAAGAATACATGCAGAAAGTGCTAGGAGTTCTGATATGCATCAGGGCCCCTCCATCAATCCATTTAATCGCTGCTCTGTGTGAGCTTCCCATTGAATATATTCTTGGGCAGCGTCAATTTATGTTCCCAATCTTGAAAATTCCATATAAGTTGGAAGATCCCATAGAAATTCGATGTGATTCAATTCGTGATTTCTTACTCGATAAATCCCGCTCCCATTTGGCTTTTGTGGATCTCGCTGGTATTCACGCACATCTATATCAAAGATGCATATATATCTGTGAAAACAAAATTCAGTTCGTAAAAGGTTAGCAAATTTCTTGTGTATGCAAATGATGTGCCTTTGACAAATTTGAACAGAACCAGACGTTTTAATATATGCCAACGATAATTGGCATCAGCATCTTAGCGCTTCAGAAAGCGGAGTACCTAATAACAACTCTATTATTCTCCAAAATTAAATTTGATTTTTTATAATTGCAGTTATGTTTGCCATCCATAGTTTATCCAATTCACATTTCCTTTCACATTGCCTACTCTTGTCTCGATCTCGCCTTCACAGCACCTGGACCCCTGCGACACCCTACAAGCTTGTCTGCGTTCGCCTGTTGTGTCCTATCATTTCTTTCTCTTGCATACCCTTTCTTTTCCAGCCTTCGAGCTCCATTCTTTTCATATTATTTCTTATATGCCTTGTGCTGCCCGTCACCTTCAAGCATGACTTTAGCAGGTACAGCATGCGCAAGTAAAAGTGTCAACTTCCAAGTAAGCCAAACGTCGAGAGTCAAGTGGGTGGAATATTTGGCAGGGAAAATTTATTGAAATCAATGGTCTAGCAAGTATTCCAATTCACGTTATAACAACTAACGGCCATGTATAGATTTCTCAAGCTCTGGGAGCTCTGGCTGAAAGTCAACGGCAAATGACTCAATATAAAGGAACATTTAAGCGTTATGTTTACCAAAGCAGCGAGCTGATAAAATGATATCAATTACAGATCATCTATTGCTTATTCGCGCCGAGGACAGTATTTATAGGCACAAAGCCATCTTCTTCTACATAATATCTGGTGCTAACAGATAAATAGAAGTGTAAAGGCAGCTGAAACTAGATTCTACGTTCAAAGAGTAGTGGACGTGTTTCCAGTACACCATTAACACATATATCGAAAAAGCGGGATCTTGGAGATGAAGACGTACGATTCACAGGACTGGAAGAGTGAAAAAATCAATATTTAGCAAGAATGACATGTATGCCCCTTTTCTCTCACTTTCAATCTGGATATCAGACCATTTTACAAGGAGTGGACGTATTACAAAGGATAGTAAGCTTCACAGGTTGGAGGGAAAGAGAATTTTGAATATGCACGATCTGTGCTGGAATGGATTAGAACCCTTTTCTTCCATTTAAATCGTGCCTAAATTAACGTCTCGAAATTGTACGAGGAATGGACGCCCCACACCCGCCGCTGCGAGGCCCCTCCCCCTACGGAGGTGGATAAGCTCTCGATCAGCAGTGAGACATCCAGCATCGAGGACGAGGTGAGAGAGCTCTTTGGCGGCGGGGATGACGACAGTATGGACGACGAGGGAATCCCGGCGGATGAAACAGAGAGCGTTTTGACTGCGTTTCATGACGATGGAGCCATTCGAAGCATCCTCCTCATTCCTGGGAATGAGCTCCCGGACACTCCAGACCCCTCTACCACCAAACCAGCCCCCGCGCCCCTCCTCAACTATCCGCTCTCAACGGTGAGTGGCTCCTGGGACTCCTTCGTCACTGATTACCTCTTCCATGTGCCTCCCCTCCCTCTCCCCACGAGCACAGGCACCTTCCCTGCCACCATGTTCACCCTCCCCAACCCACCTCCGCCCGCATTCTGTCCCCGTCCCATCCTCCTGATCAACTACGCCCTCCTCACCGTGCGGGCCTCGCCACACAGGAGGAACACACGCATGCCCCCGCCGCGTTTGACCAGGCCAATGTGGATTTGCTCTGCGTGTCGCTCCGGTTTGCGTGTTCAAGTTCGAAGTTGCAGATCGGACGGTGGTTGTTGTGGTTCATGTCAGAAGCTCGTTTGCTCGGTTTGCTGCTCTCCTTCCTGCATCTGCATGGCTATGATCTTGCCAAATATTACGCACTTTATCCTCATCCTTTTGTGTTGCATTTCTTTCAGCTTTTACTCCCCTGCTGTGATGCATTCCTAGCTGCTGTTCTTGCAGCTACTCTGCTTCTCTCTGCTCTTCTTCCAGCTGCTCCGCTCGTACACGCACTGCCAACTCTATCTACTATGATCTCGCTCGATGACACTCTTTGTTCTACTGCTTGTATTGCTCTTTGCTCATATTGCTGCTAGCCTTCTGCTCTGCTCCTTCTATCTTTACCGCTGCTCGGTCTTTCTTTCTTGCTGGCGAGAACCGACCCGAGACTTTCAGCAAGCCCCACACGACCTCAGACACTTGAGTCTGAGTTCCTCCTGCCTCCGGCGGGAGTTTGCTGAGATTTTTTTTTTTGCCTACTTTAGGTGGTTTGGGTAAAGTGTATGCTTTTCGGATATGGGGGTGACCCAGCGCGAAAGAATTGTATTCCTCAACATTGTAGTGAATATTCTTCTTCATGCCATGCCGCATGACTTGCTCTACGACCCTTAGGGCAGCTCTAATTAGTATGGGTAAACGGAAGTCATAGATGTTGCTCAGACGAAGCAGTAATGTTTCATTCTGAATTGGATCTCGGGAGGCTGACTCATCGCCTCCGAGTCTCATTGGTAAGTCTTACCCGCTCCACTTGAGGTGAAACGACTTCTGATAACCCTCATCCTTATCTTGTACCACTATCCTACACATCTCCTTTTGCTTCGACACTGACAGTGCAACTACCACCTGGAATCCCGCTGCCATCGCCATTATCCAATACACTTCAGGCCTTCAATCATCTGTGTTCCCTGTTATAGAATCGACGTACCAAAGCCACCTCGTGTTTCGAACACAGACGATCAATGTATCATCCTTAATATCAGGCGACATGCACGAGAGCTTGTCAGTGGTTCTCTGTCTTTGCCATATTTGTAAAAACCAACGTGGATGCATTGTCCAGGAGCGATTCTTCCGGCCCATTCACAGCGGAACGGTACAATCACGGAGAAGCGGGAGACTTTACTGGTTACAGTCCATTCTTCGTCCGTCCAGAGTATCTGGCCCTCTAAGTTGAGCTCAATGAAATGTATGATTTAAAAAAGTGAACTGTGTATTCGTTCTTGGGTATCCTGGAATAGGTAAACATGGATCTTTACTCATAGACTTCCGGATACTGACAAGTGCTACGCAGGGAAGTCACTGTTCATCTATTTTTTTTTTTGATTCTACGCAAGGCAAACATACACCCATCCATACCACTGGTGAACCTTCTGCCCACGCATTTGGCAATAGGGTCTGCATGGAACGGTCTCTCGATGCCCTAATATACCTTCCGGAAGACTTTCCAGAATTCACACGTGCTATTCTCCTCGCCAGAAGCAGGCCTGCCAGAGAATGTCCTCGTACTTATCTCTTCTCCGTAACCTTCTGGGTGGTACAGGCTGCAGGCTGCGTTAACCCGTGACGCTCGCCAGATTGGGTGGGGCAATTATGTGTGGCGTGCACACAGGAGATATATGTGGGTGTGGGATTGGATAGAGATTTATGTGACATGACGAGTTCCTTCTCCTCTGTTTGTTCGACTTAGCTGATAGAGCCGGTGGTAGCTGCGTACTCAAATGCATGAACGTTGGCGTGGTCAGGAACAATTTCATCAAACACGGCCATTCGATTCAAACTTGGGAGCGATTAACGCCAAAAGAACGCGGAAATTGCTTAATTCGAGGAATGGCTGCGCAAAGGTATCGATAATGTAGTCAAAATGCCAAGAAGCAACCTAGTTTCTTTATTCATGGTCGATGATCCTTCGAGTTAGCCGGAATCCCGACCCCCAAAAACGCCTTATTGTTCAGATTGCGTCATCCTATCTCGAGAAGATTCTTTACGAAGTTACGAAACTTGCAATGACCCCAACGCACGCATTTTCTATGACATGGCTTAATGATATTTCTTTGAATCTCCCATCAGAATTCGTATGGGAATCGTCAGTGTTGCGGTAGCTATCAGAAATCCCGGCTCGTCATATAGAGCTCCTGGCCCTGGATGCTCCTCTTGCAATGTTCTTCTTGCGTGACTAGGTCGGATGCGCCACATCGCATATAATTCTCCTGAAAGTGTTCGAGTTGGTAATGTCATTGATTCTTATACCTTTGTCCCCTACCTCAAAACTCAGTTCCGCTTTCCCAAATGTCGATGGCAAACCCACGCTATTTGTTTTCATAGCTGCTACATCCGGTTCCTGGGCTTTAACGCGACGAATTTTGAGGAGCTCGATGCTACATTGAAGGCATTTTCGCCTGAAGTGGCCCAACGCTGGGCGCCCCCGTGGTGGCTTATCATTGTCATTCCTGCGCATCTGAATCATCTGCATGATTGGACGAGCGTGGTTTCTGTGTCAGCTGGACTCGACGCGTCAACTTCCGCAAAACAGAAGGCTGAAGAATGGGAGAAGAATCAGGAGTAGTACGTCTGCTACCCGAAGTATCAGGAACTCTTTTAACGTCTGCTTTACAAGACATCTGTGACATCCCAGGTTGATGTCCGTTTTGCTTGGTCCTTGCTGCAGCTCTTGTTGGCCCGTATCCAGAAGGCATTGTTCATTGTGGCAAGTATTCTGGGTAGAGAAGAGAGAAATCATCTCCACATTTCCATCTTCTGCCTTTCAAACCAGCCTTCCTAAAGACTTCGCGACGAAATACCCAACGTTCTCTCTAGCGACGTTAATATTGGACCACGTCCTACTCGGATGAACGCGATTTGTCAAGAGTATAAAGAAAGTGTTGCTTGCTATGGGCGACTCGGACATTAACGAGGAATTATCGATAAACGACTAACGTTAGGAACTCACGTCGATCGATCGCCATAGTGGTTCCCGTATAACCAGTGTGGCCTGCTGTCTGCAAACTAGCCATTGGGCCGGCCCAATAGAACTGATTCAGCTCGAAACCAAGACCATGCTCGTTTCCTGGAAATGCAGTGTTAAAATTATGGAATATGAGATCGACGGTCTCGGGCTTGAGAATTCTCGTTCCTCCGTACGTCCCGTTGTTCAAGATCATCTGTAGCAACCGGTCGTGAGGGAGGTTGACAACCGAGATGAAAGACTAATTTGTAACCTGACAGAAGATGGCAAGGTCTTTAGCAGTGGAAAAGATCCCTGCATGCCCGGAAACTCCATCCAGGCTCCAGGCGTTTTCGTCGTGGACCTGGATTTAATTCGAATTCTACTTTAAGAGAACCACTTCCCTGTAAGTGCAATGGGAAAAAATCTTACCGTTCCCCATACTGGCTGTGGTCTCTGTGGCTCGGTAGGTCCAAGAACAGCGATCTGGAACTCTGTAACAGCAACACCCTCCTTGATTTCTCTGTTGCCTCGGTTAAAATATGTATCCATCATTCCCAGAGGAGTCGTGAAATGTTCGCGAATGAGCTTGTCGAGGGGCATAGAGGTGACTGTTTCGAGAGCAAATTGCAGGCTCATATAATCTGCGGCATATAATTAGAAATCCCCGATGAATAGAAGCAACCGTCAGTACGTACTCAAATCTGAGTATAAATATGTCGTCCCAGGTTCATTGATTATGCCTTGCTCAATTATTGCTTTTTTCCGGTCGGCATATGTCGAGTACCTGTCGTTGCAATTTTAGGATGGGATATCAGGTAGATGTACCTTCGTAGTCACCCAATCCATAATCCAGGGTTAGGATCCGCATCAAATCCACTTGTGTGTGTCATGAGCATCTGGATAGTAATATTTTCCTTCCCGTTTGCTAAAAATAATTGTTTTTGGGGATTCCTCGACTACTGAAAAATAAAAATGCTCACAGGCGAAGTCTGATATAAAAGATGCTACTGTGGCATTAAGAGTTATAACACCCTTTTCGAGTTGTTGTAGGGCTACGATTGTGGTAAACATTTTAGTTATGGATGCCACTTTAAATTCGTCGTCAAAATAATCAATACATGAACACTCGAAAGCATTAAAGGGAACGCACTGTCATATATAGTGTTTTTCTGAGCTAGTAATTGTCTATCCTTTGGCAGTTCCGTTCCATTGAAATCAGCGTATTTGAGTGAATTTCCGACAGCGAAATACGATACAATTGTATTTTCGTGACCGACGCTAGTACCAAACCGAAATGAGCAACTTATGCTACGATTGAATTAGCGAGACTCACATAACTGTCGCCCCAGGGTATAGAGGATTAACTTTATTAAATGTTGCAGATCCATAATTTGCAGGTGTAAGATAACCGGTGATATTTTCCTGGAGATCCGTGAATGGTTCAGAGAGAAGGCCGACGGATTCTGGCGTTCCAGTTTGTAAAACCGACATAATGGAGGCCTCAGCTGTAGATTAAAATATTGTAGAATTAATATGTGTTTTAGCTTTACAACAGAGTTAATTTCCTCACCAATTTCCAAACCCAAAGTGTAGGATGACAGCAGCGAGAGTAGTAATAGCAGCCAACGAGCCGCGACGATCATGTTGGCTAAGGTCAATGAGTCAATAGTATGCCGAGATAACAGAGGAAGAACGAAAAAACCCCATCAAGTGTGGCTCTCCATGCAATATATAATGTAGGTTCGACCTCGTGGTTGAGGTATCATACGGCGCTGTAGCTTGTACAGAGCAAAGAACCAGCGGGTTTGGTTCGAATTCTATTTTTGGCCCGAAATTCGGCTAGAAGTGATGTTCTCTTGACATGCCCACATGAGATAATGATCATGACACCGTGAACCACTGCGTTTGGAGGGCACACCAGAGAGTCAGCAGGTGGAGGTCGACGTTTTGGTTCAGCAATAAGAAGTCAGTTCACTTTGAGTACTTACAAACAAGTTCACTAGCAACCGCCAACGCCGCCCTGCAGCGCCGTCACGCAAATGGGATTAGGAACAAAAGCTGCAGCCAAACAAACGGGCTTCTTGGCGAGCGCATCCCCTTCTGCGACTAGTATTTACATAGACTCCGATGGAGCTTCGGAGTCCCAGGGCACGTCGGGGTCTTGAAATGATAAACCCGACGATGCCCACGGTTCATTGGTAACGACAGCGTGGGCGTGGATCCCCTTAGCCCAGTTCTCAGCGATGTTCGGCTTAGCTTTTCTTTCACTCCTCCAAGCCGCTTTGTTCTTCATACCATGGCGTCACTCAAGCCTATGAAGTTAGGGGCAACTTTCCTAGCGTTATGGATGCTCAAGACCGTGGTAGAAAGGGCCATCTCTCTCAAACGCGCCCGGAGTAAGATGGGGTACGATTAGCAGCCGCTTGGTAGCGGATGCACAACCTAATTTTCTACTCTCCTCAGCGACTGTCCGGGAAGATCTTTCGTCTGGCTACATCCTTTCCGATCGCTCTCCCTCGTGCTTGGGCCTATCTTTCCCCTACGAGGTCAAATGGGCTATTACTACGCGAAGTTTTCAAGTATGTGCTATGTTTATAGGCTACTACATAGGATATATAATAATAACGAACTTTAAGTGTATCGGCATTACGGGAGCACTTGTCTTTCTTCAGTAACTTTCTGGGACGCTATTCCGACTTTCTGGCTGTCTGATGCGGATGCTATCAAAGTTGTCAGTACGGACCGGGCGACCTTTCAGAAGGACGTCGAGGCCGTGAGTATCCCTGTCATAAGTGTTTGACATAGTATGCTAAAGTTTTCAGTATGAAGCTTTAAATATATACGGAAGGAACATGGTCGGCACGGATGGCGCGGAGTGGAAGAGACATCGCTCAGTGGCTAAGAATGCCTTCAACGAGGTGGGTATACTGTTTGTCCAAAGTGTCGTGTTCGGCATCTTAAAATGTGCAACAGGCCAACAACGTGTTCGTCTGGGGCGAAACCATTCGTGTAACAAACGAGTGGTTTTCAGAGGTCGATTCCACCAGAGGAGAGCAAAACAAGGACCTCCTAGTTGATATTCTTACGGCGTTTACTCAGCTTACGCTACTCGTGATCTCGTCCGCAGGATTTGGAAGACGAGCTTCCTGGAAGGAGGATTCGAAAGCCGAGCCTCCCCCAGGGCATAAAATGGCTTTCAGGCGTGCAGTCACCTCTGCTATCCGCTACTTGATCCCGAAAGTGCTGACTCCAAACTGGATCTACACGGTTGCGGAGCACGTTCACATCCCTTATATCAGTCCTATACTAAACGAGACGCTACAATCGTTCGAGGGGCTGAGATACCATATGCTCGATGTTGTCTCTGCAGCCCGCGCATGGATTGCTGGTGGAAAGGCTACTGCTATGGACGCTGCATTGTTGCGGAACCTCGTAGAAGCGAATATGACACAGGAGGGTGATGCGGAGGATAGACGACTTACGGATGAGGAGCTGTTGTCGGATACATTCGTGAGTCCCGATTTTAGACCTATTGTCCTCACCTTTACTGAAATGTGCTTTAGCTTTTCTTACTTGCAGGACACGGTATGTCATTTACGAACGCTTCCAGCAAGATTGACACCTGAAAGATTGTTAGAAACATCCGCTCATTCTCTCTGCTTCGCCGCCTTGCTGCTCGCATTTCATCCCGAAATCCAGCAAAAGGTGTTCGAAGAAGTAACTAAACTGTGGCCTAACGGTGCCCCAACTTCACCTTCTGACGCGGTAATATTCGATTCCTTCCTACACAACAATCACTTATTGAAGTTGAACCATTTCAGAGCTACAAGGAATCTATGCCGCGCTTAGTATGAAACACTTCAGTTTGCACTGAACGAGATACTGACCTTATATTTGTAGGAGTATACATCGGCTGTCTTCCACGAGACACTGCGTCTATTTGCTCCAGTTGCCCGATTGGCCAAGAATGTGGAAGCCGACACCGTCCTCAAAGGGCGTAAATTCTCAAAGACGACAGAGGGTAAAATCCAAAATGTCGAAGAATTTACATTTCCAGTCAAGGCTGGAAGTATTGTTGTCCTCGATGTATTTGGGCTGCATATGAATCGTGAGTATTGTCATGGCCAGTTGTTTGTTCTGGGGCTAACTGGCTGCACTGTAGCAATTCACTGGGGCGACGATGTTGAAGAATTCAAGCCCGAAAGATTCATTGACACGGACACATACCGATGGCCTCGAGATGCATGCAAGTCGCTTCCTACCACTCCTTTTGATCAATAATCCTAATCCGATTTTCAGTCCTCGCATTCTCATCTGGGCCCAGAAGCTGTATTGGTCAGCGATTCGCTCTGACGGAAAGCATATGTGTTCTCGCGACTATGGTACGGAAGTACGAAATCCTACTTCCAGAAGACATGAAGTCCAAGTCTTTGGAGGAGCAAAAGCGCATCTTGCTCTACTGGATTCCAGGCGTGACGATCACGCCTACTAATGCACGCGTCCGATTGCGTCTCCGCGCGTAATGCCAAGTATGGAATCTATCTCAGCGGCCATACTGAACTCTTATACCACCCTAGCGAGTGTATTTATTCTATAGTTTATCGCAGTTTTATGAAAATATGCAATTTACAAGGTCAACGTTAAATAGCATTCAGGCAACATTCACGTATAGATGGTACAAGGTGATTAATCGGGAAATCGGAAGAATGGAATGAAAAATCAGTCTGATTCCCCTGCCTTCTCAGCGAGCTCGCTTTCACGCTGCCGGCGGATTTCTGACTTGATAAACGCCAAGTCGCTCTTGAGATCGACGTTACCGTTCTCCGGCCATCGCTGTAGAGCCCAATGCCTGACATAGGCGCTGCACTGTGATGTATGAAGATAATCATAAGCGCTAAATGCATGACAGAAGAGAACAATGTGAATGGACGAACCCGGAAGTATCTCTTACTTGCATACTTCTTGTACAGCGACTGATGGGGGATAGGGTTCATCACAATGTATTCGAGCATAGTATTGGCCGTGGAGAGCAATTCCTCCTCAGTGAAGGTCGTGTAGTGGGCAAGATTGAGTGTCTATGATGCAGGTGAGAACGTAGTTTTTAGTAAATAGCGAGACAACGTGCTTACCCATTCCTCGCGTCCTAGAGTCAAGCGCGCAAGCCATAGTGCACTTGCAGCTAATAGCGATGGCAGGGTGTCCAGAAGTCTCCATTCCACGATTCCTATTTCCAGGAAATACTTCGCCACAGTCCTTGCCTGAACCTCGCAATCGTCAGCCTTGCTCCCGCGCCTCAGCCAACCCATAGGGCCCGGGGCACGCAAGTCCCAGTCAATAGTCCGCAAAATGTACCGTTCGGCCTTCAGGATCTCCTCGATGGTGTACTGGTCGTCCGAGAGGAACGCGAGCTCCGAGACGGAAGGCGAGTACGTCTCCTCAAATTTGGTAGCGATGAAGAAGCACGCGAGGCCAACGAGCTGGAGCTTGGCGAGGGAGATGGGGCGGGCGGAGAGGAAGCGGTCGAGGACGTTGATACAGAGGAAGAGGGATTCGGGCAGCAGCTGGAATTTGGCGTGCACTTGGAGTATCCAGTCGACGAGCACGCCGCGGTGGTCCCAGGTGAGCTCGTTCTGGAGCTTCATGTAGTCGGTATTGGGCATGGTTGCCACCTAAGATTCGATGAGACCGTTCAGTATCTGTTGTGGAATATACAATGAGACAGGATAAGCGTGCCTCGAGCTCCTTCCAATACTCGCAAATATCGCCCACATACTCGCTGACCATTACGGGGTCATCCCAGTCGTCAGCGTCGAGGTCGTCCCACAAGTGTTCGGCAGGCTCGGCTTCCGGTTCCAGGTTCACAAGGTCAGCAGCAACCTTATCGGCATCCAACTGAGACTCGTCGTGCAAGCTCTCCTCCACAAGTCCAGGCGTAGGGTTCATGTGCCGCTTCTTGAACATGCGATGGGCTTCGTCCACGTCTTCCTCTCCGTGCACTGCTGTATGCCGCGGATGGACGGGCTTAGTGTGGATGACCTTGGGTGGGGCCACGTCCATTGCATTGGCGTCGACCTCTGCAGCGAGCTCCTTGACGGGCTTTGGTACAACGGTACTGGCAGTAGCGGCCCTCGTCATGCGGCGCGTAGCTATCCCAGCGGTGACACGCGTCGACGTGTGAGCGGTCTTGACTGCAACCTTTGCTTTCACAGAAACCTCAGCCACTTTCTCCTTCTCCTTCTCCTTCGTTGTGCCGCCTGCCGCCCCTTTGGGCTTATTATTCGCCACTAGTCCTGTAACCTCCACCAGCACCTCGCGCTTCCTCTTAGCGGGGACAGCTTCATCGGTACTGGCTACAGTCTTCATCTTGGAAGGCGCAGTTGCTCCAGTCGTGCGGGAAGTAGTCGGGGCCGCTGTCGCTCTCGTACCTGCCACCGCAAGGGCCTTTTCGCGGGCCGTCAGCGCTCGCGAAGGGCGGGCGTTGGCATTCTCGTTGTCCTTCGTAGCTCTCGTAGTCCGTGTCGTCCTCCGCACCTGTACACACCAGAGAAACATTAGCGCCTCATCAAACCCCGCAGGCAGTGACATACCGGGATTGACGACATGGGAAACGAGAGAGATAGGTCGTGGGGGTATCGCAGGGGTTCGTATATCAGTAATTGTACAGACAGGTGTTGTAGAATATAGAATAAGTTATGTGGGTTCGCGATGAGGAGGAGGGGAGGAACGGAAGGAGTCGCAGTGTGGAAGACAAGAGTGAATTCGAAAATCCTATTTTGTTAATTCGGAACATAAATACATGTACAAATAATACGAACGCGTCTTTTTCATCACGTGTCCGCGCGTCGCGGCCTTAATGAGCTTTTGTACGCGACCTCGCGTAAGCCAACGACAATGCCACAGGTTTTCAGAAGACAGAATCAATCTCAGCTTTGTTCTCGAATCGTTTGTTTTGCAGAGTAAATCATCGCACCGTCGCTCGTCAACTCCTTGTGTTGCCTTCCAAATCCACAAAGATGCATTAGAGTTCGACGCTAGTGATGCTAGCGGTGAATAAACGGGCCTGGAGGTCCAGTGAGGAGCCAACCTTTATTTAAGATACCAATTCCAATTGATAATCAGGGTATGGTCTGGCTATAGTGGTGCGATAGTCATGCTATAGTCAGGGTAGTCAAGTGATAGTCGGGTTATAGTCATGACTAGTCAGGGTCAAGTCAGGGTATAGTCAAGTCATAGTCAAGCCAAGTCAAGGGATAGTCAAGTCATAGTCATGACTAGTCGAGCCATAGTCAAGTCAGGTCAAGTCAGCCAAGCAATAGTCAAATGAAAGTCAAAGTTCACCTACTGGTAGTCAAGTCACGGTCAGGCCATAGTCCAGCCATAGGGCACAGTCAAGTTAAAAGTCAAGTCAATTCACAGCGATAGTCAAATCGTAGTCATGACTAGTCGGACCATAGTCAAGTCAAAGTCAAGTCATAGTCAAGTCAAGTCGCAGTCAAGTCATGACAGTTTGACTTGATCAATTTCGTGCACATCTTGAAGTACCGCGACGTAAGACTCCCTTTCGACTACCCAGAACTAGCCCAGAGTATATAATCTGCATAGATCCCCAAGCGGGCTCGAGGATTTCGTTATCACCGATAGCTAAAGGGTTGATAATCGATCGTTGAAGATAAACGTGAGGCATTTTTCTAAGCCTCCTAGGCGCAGGTAGGGATCGTTAGGCAAAGAAAATGGTTTCCCAACATCTTGTATTTGACAAAGAGAGGTGTTATTGTGCGCGTAGCACCAATGGCGAATAAAGCGAGCTCAAAGGTCAACTCTAGAAGTGAAGCTTATATACGCATAGACGCGTCGGACGAAAGACTTGGAGCATATTATTAATAACTTGCAAGGCGGCAATGTGTATTCCGGCGGGTACAAAGACTCGCCGGTACATACCCCAACGTAGATTTATAGCCGAAGTGGTACGCAAGTTACGCAAACCCTCCGGCAGCGATCGAGCATGATGACGATAAATCCTCACGCAGCAGTAAATACGCGGGGTAGGTCAGTACGGGCCAAATTCCAGAGAAATGCCGCCCCAGCCCCATAAAGTGAGGAAAGGAAGGTACAAGGATGTGGAGTTTTGGCAACGAGAGGAGCAGTTGATTTTGACTGTGAATCTGATTTCATGGGGAGTGATGCTTTCAGTAGTGGCTATAATCATAGTGACGTCGGAAATTACAGTGGGGCGCAGTTGGAGATACGGTAAACGAGGAACTTGCGAGAACGTACTGGAGACAAAGACGCAAGTAAACGTTCGAACTTTGAAAGACAAGATGAAGAGGAATGTATTTGAAATAGCTATTTGAGGCTGTTGACTGGGAGCGTCTGAAAGCCAGCGACTGAAATCCCCAGAGTAGTAACTTTATTGTGATTTTGAAATGGCTCCGATAACACAACGTATCGAGATGCTGGCTGCTGGGGGCGCAGTGCGGGAGCGGAAGAGAGATGTACAGGGGACGACGATGGCCGTCGCCATGTGAAAGAGACGAACGCTCCAATGGTGTCCGTCCTATTGCCGGATTTAGACACCCCAAAAATTCGAGATGTCGTTGGTGGCTGTGCCGAAAGTTCAGCTTCAAGTAACGGCACTGGCGATGTGCACCTTTCGACTCGCTCTGGAAAGGAGACTAGATGGACAGCGGAGGGGGCTCGGCAGGGGTGGGTGGGACCTGGGTCTGGAGGGAGAAGGGGTGGGGAGGGAGGGCAGACGGGGAGATCGGGAAGACCTAGGCTAACGTGCTACCCCAAAGAATTTTGCAGACGACGTGGGGGAGTGAAATTCAATAAATACGGTCCGGCAAATTTTGTCCTCCATTCCTATCCCAGGGCACTGTGTGTCTTGCTCCTGGCATGTCCTCCGTCTACCCTCGCAACGCCTCCACTCTCGCGTCCACCACCACCGACACCATCACGCCCCCCATGACACCCCCGCCCAAGTCCAAGGCCATGAAGGACGAGCACGTCCCTATTGATATTGACATCCCTGATAACTATGTCGCCTACACACTGAAGACGCAGAAGGCCCTCCCCCCCATCTCCTGGGACAACTGGTACAAGGAAATAAGTCCCATCTCCTTCGCCGCCATCACCGTCACCCCCGTTATTGGGCTCATCGGCGCATACTTCACCAAGCTGCGCTGGGAGACCTTCCTCTTCGCCGTCTTCTACTACTTCCTCACGGGGCTCGGCATCACCGCGGGGTACCATCGCCTCTGGGCCCACCGCTGCTACAATGCAAGCAAGCCCATGCAGTATGTCCTCGCGTGCCTCGGGTCCGGCGCCGTCGAAGGGTCCATCAAGTGGTGGTGTCGTGGCCACCGTGCGCACCATCGCTACACCGACACCGACCTCGACCCGTACAACGCCCACCGCGGTTTCTTCTACAGCCATGTCGGCTGGATGCTCTTCAAGCCCCGCAGGAAGCCTGGTGTCGCCGACGTGAGCGATCTGACCAAGAACGAGGTCGTGAGGTGGCAACATAGGCACTACATCCCCCTCATCCTCATTATGGGCTTCATCATCCCCACCGTCATCCCCTGGCTCCTCTGGGGCGATGCCCGGGGCGGATATGTCTATGCCGCCGTGCTTCGTCTTGTTGTGGTGCATCATGTAGGTGTTTAATTACTGGCGCGTGCGCTTAATTACGGTTGCTTATCAAGTTGTTCTTTGTTTATAGTCGACATTCTGCGTCAATTCATTGGCTCACTGGCTCGGAGAGACACCCTTCGATGACAAGCACACCCCGCGCGACCATATGATCACTGCGTTCGCGACGATCGGCGAGGGGTACCACAACTTCCACCACCAGTTCCCCATGGACTACCGGAATGCGATCAAGTGGTACCAGTACGACCCGACGAAGTGGGTCATCTGGACGTGCCAGAAATTTGGATGGGCAAGTCATCTTAAGGTTTGTTCTTTTCGAACCCTTTCGTATTATTTTTTTCTGACGGTATTTTTCTGCGCTAGGTGTTCCCGGATAACGAAGTGCGCAAGGGTCAACTCACAATGGAGCTCAAGCGTTTGCGTCAAACACAGGAGAAGCTCATGTGGCCAAGCGACAGCAACGACCTGCCCGTGATCAGCTGGGATTCCTGTACGTCCTTCCTCATTTAATTTTCCCATAGCCCATTTTCTCATACCCGCGTATCATGTACAGTCCAAGAACAAGCCAAAAAGCGCCCGCTCATCCTCATCTCCGGGTTCATCCACGACGTCGGCTCGTTCATCGATGAGCACCCCGGCGGTGCGCACCTGCTCGTCAAGATGATCGGCAAGGATGCGACGACGGCGTTCTTTGGGGGGGTGTATGACCATTCGAATGCGGCTCACAACGTATGTTGCCTCCTCTTTCACATGAGCATATAGCTAACGGCTTTTACAGTTGCTCGCAATGAAGCGCGTTGGCGTGCTGCACGGTGGTGCCCCCCACGGCCTCGACGACAAGTCCATCCCCCCCAGCCAACTGCTCAAGATCGCGCGGTACAACGAGCTCGGCTCCGCATACGCGAGCAGCACGGCGTGCTCCGACGGCGAGGGCATGCTCGGCTGAGGGACGCTTTGCTTCTTTCTTATCCTCAACCCTCTCGATTGATTGGCATGGCATATAAGAAAATTTCAGGCGTGGTTCTGCTGTTTTGGTCGCTTTTTCTCCTTTTTACCTAGATACATTTCTCTTACATGGCGTGGCAGCCACCCCACCCGTACACACACAACCCTCAATATTGAAAAGGCGTTGAATTTTTTCTGTTTTCTTCCTGAAGTTCCTCTTCATCGCCCACCTCCCGTTGCCCTTTCTTAGGGCTTACACGGTCGCTCTCGTCCTCCCTATCACCTTCCCCCGACCGCTCTCCTCTACGTTACTTCACTTGGCTTTTCGCCGGCGTTTTTTACATTATAGTGTTTAGATGAATTTCCCGTCTGCGTAGGTAGATGGGTGGATCGAAGAGGGAATGGATGTAGGAAATAAGTACCTGAAGTATGATAGGGACTGTGATGATGATGGGAATGAAATGAAATGAATTATGATGTTTTGGTGTGTTCAAGATATTGCTTTCATGGTGTATAGGTTTGTAATCTGTTCGATACGCACTTATAAACGATCTTTCGAGAATCGACAGGTTGGCACGTGCAATTTTGACTGGGTTTGAGCCGGGCTGCTTCAACTGAGCGACGACCAACGTGATCCGGATGAAAAGTTGTCCGGTAACCGGTTTGGGGGTTGATGGTGCCTGCATCAAATGCGTGAACAGGGTGTAAACATGACCATGTCCGAGTCGCTTGTCCTCGTTGAACGTTCCGAATACATTCTCCATCACTGTCATCTTTCGAGCCTACTAGGTACCGTAGGCAAGAAAACAGATGTGCTTCCTGAAATAGATCTGTAGATATTTTAGCTTTCTGGGTCTTGTTCTGGGTGATTATTGCTTCAAGTAACAGGTCCCCGGCACCCAGAGAAAGACACCTTCCTTCTGGTTTGTTCTCATATTGCATCAGAAGTAAAGAGCTAAGCGTATTATACATATCTAGGCTATGATTGGCATTCGTATGAAAAATTATGGTCTGGCCATGCAACCACAACAAGATTGCTTGGACCGGCCATGCTTTGACCTTCAGGATAGCATAACGATGTGTCTCTCGTATTTGGCTGGTTTAGTGGCCAATGCATCATCTAAAAGTGACTCTCCAGGCTCTTTGATGCTCATTTATTCATCATCTTCCTCGACTGCTTCGCCAGCGTCTTCGTTTCATAACTTCTAGTATCCAAGTGACGACCCATAGACCCCCGCACAGTCAATTTGCAGGCCATCATTAGCTCTTGCGCTTCTATTGCCACAAACACTACAGACAGACATAACAGCACCTCGTCCTCGTTGAACTACATGCCCGTCGAACAATCCAAACCTCCGCGTCCCATGAATTCGCTTATGCTCTTCCGAACACACTTTTCCCGCACCCATACGGAAAAGGCGTGTCAGACGAATCTCTCGAAAATTGCAGGCGAGATGTGGAAAAAAATTACCAAAGAGGATAAAGCCTCTTGGGACCAGCAGGCCGCCGAGGAGAAGGAGAAGCATATGCAGCGGTATCCGGACTACAAGTACAACACTGCCAGGAAGCAGTCAAAAGGGAAGGCGGTCAAGAAAGGCAAGGCTGACTCATATGGAAGCACTTTTGCGGCGCCTCGTCCTTCTGTCGCTGATCCTGTTTCTCGTGACAGTGTCCAGCCTGTATGGAATCCGCCGCCTTCAAGCGTGTTTGGAACTCCTTGGCCGGCTCCTGGGGTTTATGTGGCTCTCCCGTACTCTCAGGTTATTTTTCAGCCCGTGTTGAACCCACCGCCTTTGACTGGAGTTCCTTGGTCAGCCCGAGTGGCTTATGCTACGTTCCTACCTCCTCAGCCCGGACTGAATCCCGGGCCTTTGCATGGAGCTAACGATATTGATTCACTTCCTCAACCCGGATGTAATCTATGGACTTCAGAAGGCGTACCTTCGACGCTTCCTACGCATTATTCTGCTAACGCAGTTCAGCAGAATGATATAGAGCCCGGGTTGAGCCTCTCGCCCTTGCCTTCATATGCAACACCTTTGGAGGTTCCTGGCCCATATACGCAACCTGCAGCCGGATTGGACCCTTCGCCTTCGTACATAAATTTATCACCGACGGAACCAGTTTTTCCTATAGTCGATCCGAGCGTTCAATGGTCTGCAGACTTCTACGAATCATTACTGGGAAAATTGACCTTGCAATCAACCCCTCAATATGTCAATGATGCAAGTTCACCGACCGTAGAGCCCGGAAATAACACCTCAAGTTCAAGTGATTTCTCCGTCCCGGATGAATCATCAGTTCCGGGTGACGTTTATTGGCCAGACTGGCTGAAATTTCCGGACGATGAGGATGTGAGTTCAAATTTCTTGGATTCATTAAAACTTAAATGTGAATTTTTTCGTAGCCAATCACCAGCAAAGTCCGTAGTCACTGAAGATGCTCTATAGCTCTTGAGGTTTCGAGAGGCCCGTATATATAGGCAGCAACACGTTCGCAACGCCCTCCTTCGCCGATATACCTTTGTATAGATGAAGGTCTCTAAGGACTCCCTTCTAATAATTAATTGCTACGAACTTCAAGAACACTCATTCTCTAATTCTACACCTGTATATCCAAATAATTATAATGCTCAGATATCCCATTCATAATAAGTTCACCCCTAAGTAGTGCGGCAGGCCTGAAATGCTGAAGGTCATACAAGATGCACGAAGAGGCCAGCTGTTGTTCCTGGAGCATCTCAAATTTCACGCATGTTTCTTCTAAGGCTCAGGTGTGAGCTGGCTTGGGATTCTCCTTTGCGTCTCAGATCTTTGTAAGAGAGAAGCCCGCTACACTGATCACTACTATCCACCGACAATTCCACCCTCGACCGATCCTACGATCTGTAGTCTCCTGATGCTTTTCCAACAGCCACCGGTTGAATGCGGACGACTTCATTGGCAGATTTCAGCTTATCTAATTGATACCGATACTTGGGTATTATCGATCGTATAGACACCTGACAGAGATTGAAAGAGAAGAGTTTGAAGTATCATTGCTTTTGATATCTCGCAATAATCTTTTCGTTACTCTTGTATGATTGTTGCCGAACTAGAGCAACATTATTCCCGTCCTAGCTTGTGAGCAGGGTCAGTCTCCGACATCCTTGTTTGGACTGTTGCTGAAACTTGATTACTAGACGATCCCAGTCCTTCAAAGCTGAAAATTAGTTCTATGAGACGAGACGTTGGGATGAAACATCGGATACTTTCGGAAGTGCTGAAGTTTGTCGAAGGAATTACCATGAATTTTGCTGGGAGTCCTAAAACGTAGAATCTCCTAGCATTCCTCCTGGCTGTGGAAGTTTTAAAAAATGTAGTCTGTATCAAGCAACTCATCGGCTACTTACAATAAGCAGTGCCGACAGCAAGATCGACCGGGGCTTGTTAGGTTTGAAAGCTAGCAAACAACAAAGGTTGTCATTATCGTAGCCGCCTCCCGAGCCCCCGCCTCCACGCCCCATCACTTATCCAAGCTATGACCTGGCTGCCTACTATCACACAGGAGCCCACCATAACTTTGGTAATGCAGAGGACGCCCTGTAATTGACCGTGAGGCCACGAGTATAGGCGTCTTAGTTATCGCATAAATCTCTTCAATGATTCCCATTAACTGGTGGATCTCCTGGCTTGACATGACATAACGTTCTTCACTGAGTCTTCCTGTACTTGGTTCAGAGTTGCTTGCTTTGTAAGTGGAATGGAAGATTTACTTCGAGGTAATGGGGTTTCAAATGGGCGACAAAAGGTGCGAGGTTGCATAATTGAATGTTTTCCGAATATAAAAATATGTTTCATAGGGGTTTGAGCCCAATTTGGCTGCGACGCTTCTGCTTGATGAAGCCGAATACAGCGAATTTTACATGGGAACGCGTAAGCTTTTTTTTGCGCTTGTGTATGTTCTTCTCTTAGATCCTGGAGATGGTCTGGCCAAGCTCAGTCTGTTTGGTCTAGCAAGCAGAGTTTAGACGTGAACACGCGTTCAGAAGGCGCCGACTCACGCTTGGCGATGTAAAAGACCGTCCAGGATTTTTTTCGCGTCTCAATCGAGATGGTTCAATCTAGTGCGGGTAGTATGGCTGTTACGTGGTCGTCATCAGATGGTTTTCACTGGTGAGAATTCCCAGTTTGTAAGCCCGGCACTAAGCTGCGAACTCCCACAGAGAAGCTTGTACGCAGAACCATGAACCAGGAGTTAGACGCAGGGCGAGTGTCCGAGCTGGATCAGCTCATGAAGACTATCGGGACCGTGGACGCTACACAGATATGGATGACACACCTTAGCGGTCATCCTAGAGACAAGTTCTATTCTGTTGCGAGCAGTTAGTGTCAGTCTTGTTGACAGAGGCATCCAGTTGCTGATTGCCCTTTAATAAAAATTCGACGGATAAAGGATAGATTGGCAATTAACGCCCACTATCACGAGGTGTCTGTCTTCGGTTCCTGTCGACATCTGCCCATGCTGGGAGTTGAGGCCATCTGGTCTGCGATGGTAGTTATCCTGTGTTCTCCCTAACGGGTATACTGTGATACGCGAAGAACACTTCTAGAGCATTCTCTTCGTCTTTGCAATGCATCCCTATACTTGACCGGTTCATATTCCAGGTTGCATTACGGCCATGTCGGACAGCTTTGCTGCCGCTCTAGCCACGACCTTAGGCAGTGGAAGTGGAAGATGTGACCACAGGGCAACTTCTTTGGCGTTGTATTCGGCCCGTCGGAATTTGCGGGGGGTTGCCCAGCCTCGTGTAGAACCATCTCTTCCCGGCATATGATGCATGTACGATCACTCATTGCTACCCGCTCTTCATTTCGCCTATGAATCTGAGGGTTTCACCAATGTTTCAATGAACATGTCAGAAGATTCTGGCTAATTGTTGAGAGAAGAGATTTACGTCAGTGTCTCCGTTCGCTAGCTATGCAATCGATGACTAACCGTTATTATATACAGATCCACCCTCTTTTGACTATGGAACTTTGAAAGTTCGAAGGCATTTATTGATGCCCGGCCCTTATTAGCGTCAATATGGCGATGCGCAAGCACCAAACGCATCTGTAGAGAGAAAAACTTGATACTTCTCGAGCTGTCAAGGTCTCAAGAGGTCTCATACGCAAGCATGTCACGCCGCTCTTATTTACTTCCAGCCCAAATACCGCAGTCTACCCAGCGGTATCATACCTTCAACCGGTACCGCCATATCCGCAGGAATAGCAATTGTCTCGATAAAACCAGCTACCTTATTTTCTGTCCATCCTTTTCCATGTTTTCACACCCCAATTACGGTGCGACGATGCCCTGGCGTAATATGTTCTCAGTCACTCCGAGCGGCGAGCTTGAGAGTGCATTGGGGGTGTGGTTCTTGCCATTCTCGGTGCTCTGCTTAGGCCAGATCGGATTCTGGGTCGAAGATGCAGCGTTTTGATGGTCGTATATGTGCGTTGCGATATTCCCATCGATCCTCCCCAACGTACAAATCTCACCCCTTCATATCACATCGGATTACCGGTGCATTGTTTTGGTGGCTGCGGCGAGGCTTAATTCCAAGTACCAATCAATAGGTTAAGGTCCTTCCACCCATGCCCCCTTTAGGTTAAAACCCCACTGCATTAGCTCGTTTCTTCTTAACTCCTGGTGGCTTCTACCTCCAGGATCCTGATGGATTCTAATGTTCCTGCTATGGGCGCTCGTTATACTATCAACTTTCCTAACGAGGCGAGTCCTCCATACCCTTCCTTCATTTAGATAGTTGACTGATAGTTCTCTGGTCGCCACAGACCTCACTGCAGATGCGTCTGCGCGATGACGGCTTGGGAACTCGCTTTGTGCTGGAGCAATCTCTCAGTACAGTCGCTGTGATTTTGTCTGCTTGTCTAGATGATCATTTTCTAAACACACCACGAGTATAGATTTTCGGTAGCCAGGCGCCTTTTCCAACCTATGGGGACGCACAGGCAACAAGAAAATCTCCGTGCACGGCCACACACGCATCCCCCAAGTCCGCTAACATGGGCGAGGATTTATGGACTGTTCTTCAAGATTGTTGGAAGCCATCTACTGAGCGCCCTACCATGCAGTATGTTGTCTTGGCATTACGATCTCTCGCTTGAATTTTCTTTACACCTTGCCAATAGCAATTCTCATTTCATTGTCCACATATCAGGCATAACTCTTGAGTTCGATTACATTATAAATGACTCCAGATCTGGTTTAGTGCAGTTATTGTCATGAATGAATACGGTGGCTTCGAACTGCGGGTATCGGTAACCTTTTGATGTTCTATTAGTGAAGCAATCAACCAGCGCATCCTGTAAATCATGCTACAATAACTTCTACTACATAAAGCGTACTGTTGGTCTTCGTCTCGATAAAGAAGCTTTCGAGCCCTTAAACGTGTCATGGTATGAGACTAGCAAGAATAATAAGACTGAACCCTGCAGCATCAGCCGTCATATTGATCACAGTACAGTGGTCAACATACTCACCTCAAGATATATTTTTCACACTTGACTCCATCTGGCACCAGTGGCAGAGCTGAGCTTTTAAGACGGCTCGGCTGTTGAGACGTCGGTCGAGTGATAGCTGAGTGTGTCCTATAACTTACCATTGGAGTCCGTGCCCCTGGAATGAAACGAACATTTCCATGCGGAGCAGGGGAGGATATACGAGCATTGCAGCTTGCAGTGACAACTACAGGACCCAAGGTTCATCTAGGAGCTAGGGTTGCCGAAGTTCGGTTCTATTCGGTTCTCCGGGGTTTTGACGAGAACCAGAACCAGAACCGACAGAGGTTT